>CM060846.1:29245000-29402500 GCA_030762175.1 Metallyticus violacea | reverse complement strand
ACGTTTTGAGCACTCATCGCAGAAATCTACACAACAATGTGCATTTGAGACTGGAATTAGCAGAACCAGCGTACGTCGTATTATTAAAACAGCAAAGTTGAAAGTTTTCATCCCAAGACTTTTGTATGCATTAAATGAAGATGACTCTGATCGGAGAATGCAGCACTGTGAGTGGTTTCGGAACATGGTGCAAGAGGATGAGGTCTTCTTAGGGAAGGTTGTTTGGTCCGATGAGACACAATTTAAGTTGAACGGAACTGTTAACCGGTATAACTGTTTCCACTGGTGTGCAAACAATTCACTTGTTATTTTGGGAAAAAAGGCTGTTAATTTATCTGAAATTAATATTTGGTGTGAAGGTGATCTAGGGGTCTAATTGGATCATTCATTTTTGAAGGAACAGTAACTGGCGCAGTGTACCTGAAAATAATACGCACATCCATCTTACCTGCCATTCAGGCACTCTAAGGAAATGAGGAGTTTTACTTCCAACAGGATGGTGCACCACCACATTACCACCGAGATATAGGTGCATACCTTGATGGCAATCTTCCAAGGCACTGGATAGGACAGAGAGGTCCGATCGGTTTGCACCGCGTTCTCCGGATCAACTCCGTTGGACTTCTACCCATGGGCAACTCTTAAGGATGTTGTATACCGTAGAAAACCAGCTACACTGGCAGCACTTCGGGAAGAAACGGCATGTGCTGCAATCGCTGAGGAGACTTTCGCAAACGTTGCTCAATCAGTAGTTCAACGTACTCAGAAGTGTATCGACGTCGATGGTGGATATTTTGAACAACTGTTATAACTGTAAAAGTTTAAGATAATTGGTGTTCATCATTTTCTGTTTGTGTAAATTCAGTTTTGTTGTGTTAACACAGTTTTTTCTTTGCTTGAAGTGTATATACATTTTAGGCATCCTCTGTATAGTGAGAGCAGTTTTAAAATCCCAATGTATAGTTCCGCCGGTCGGTTAGATCCCACGTGACAGCAGCGATGCTCAACCCTTTCACCATTTTAAAACTTACGCACAATATATTAATATTAATGTTGGTATTCGCACCCTTTACAGTAGTTGCTGGAAATGTTACTCGTATTCCTGTAAACACAATCTACACCTTCTTCGGAAATTATCACTGACACGCATCAGTTCCTCGTCACTAATGGACGAGTTAAGTTAAGTGTTAAGGGGTTAGTTGAATATACTTTATTTTCTATATCCCCCAAATTTAAGAATCATAAACAATAAAATATGGGAAACGAGGAGGCCGGTAATTGTAGGACCAAATATAAGGTCCAATCTTTCGTGTTTTTCCTGCCAGTTACAGAACCTGTTTAATTTAACTTTTACACTAACTTTATTTTTTTTTTATATATATATATTATTATTATTTTTTTTTTTTTCGTGTTGGAGCCAGTCTGCCAGGAAATTCGCCCCTAAATGCCTATATAGTTTTGCCACACGATGCCTGATAAATGCCATGAAAATGCAGTGAATATCTCACTATTGCACAGTACTACTGCGCCATCTAAAGAAATCTCACTCTGAACTGCACAATAGAATTACCTTTGTCAAAAATCTGCTCGCAACTTGCTGAAAGAGAGAATGATGCCTGCACGCAATTGGAGAGGAATAGGTCTGCTGATCGGCCGATCTAAGTTGCGGGACTTTTAAACTGCTGTCACTGTAATACAACAGGCAAAAAGGATTATAGTTTAATCCTATTGAATGCAGTAAGAGGGAAGGTATACTTTTTATGCTGTCTGAAGCAGACAGCAAAAATATTTGCAAGACAAAGATGTCATTTTTATTTCTAAAGGCGAAAGGCTGAAAAGAAATTCCAATAGAATTCACACCGAGAAAGCTTCCTGTTCGCCAAACACTGAATGCTACTTAACAACTTTCTGTAGATTAATAGGTTGCCAGGGATTAGACCATGTATAATAATAAGGTATTAAAGTTGCATTATTAGACCAGGAATGTTGAAGCGTTGTGTATTTTAAAATATTCGACACGTTCTATAGATATAATATACCATTCATAGCAATAACAACATATACAGCAATTTCCAGCATTCCAAAGTTATTGGTGAATCCGCTCTTCTCAAGCCACCGATATCCACATATACCATGCCGTTTCCGCTTTTCTTTCCCGATAAACATAGCTTTCCCCTTCAAGTTTAGACTTAATTTTATTTCTGAAATACCAAAACAGGAATACCTCTTACAGCAGCAGGATTTTTCTCTAGATCGGTTTTTGTATTCATGATGTTCCATCTCAATATTATCGGAGCATATTTCCGCAAATGTTAAATTCCAATAGAATACGTAGAAGTAGATATATGAAATTTACTTTATTAGTGGCTTATTTCACAGTCGGGTGATTTATTTCAATACGCTCACTGCACAAATTATATGTTGAATGAAATGAATGCACAGGTAGATACTGCCTTAAAGATTAATTTTCTTAGAAAGTTTTTATTTCTCCAACATATAAGAGCGTCATACAACGTGGTCTTTCACTAAAACCACTCAAAGTTAACTCAATATGTAAAAAATGAATAGCAAGTTCTATATGCTCATCGTGTATTTATATAAAATAATTAATTATATTGACATTTTAAAATTATGAAACTAAAACGAAAAAAGATACAATGTTTTTTTTTATTTTATACTGCATAATCGGTAATAAATCATTATAGGAAACCCAGAGCAGAGCTATCATTATAAAATAACAATACTGCACTACACAGCATAGCTTAAATATTCCCAATATTTATAATAAATTAATTGCACATAATATTACGAAAACTTATGGCAATATTTTAATAAATATTTCCATATAAAAATATATAAGCTTCTTTAATATGTACACAATTATTCAGAATATGGCAATAAATTGAGAGATTTTTAAATTTTGCAACAACCTTGTTTAAACAGTGAATTCTGTAGTATTAGGAAACTGTTCTGCATAAGATCCACTGCCTTATTTTCACTAAAGTTATGGCGAATAAAGAAATAAGGCAAATTTTAAGGGAAATGTTTAATTAATAAACTTTAATGTGTTTCTTTAGCTTATTCCGCTGATTCCCGCTCGTTAAGATCTTGAAACACCCTGTAGATATCATTGAGGATACACTTAGCTATTTCTGGTATCACCAACAGCAGTAGATATTTCTGTGTGATGCCTCTCATTCCACAATCCTTTGATGGGATCTTTGCATTCCATGGTTTGCGTCCAAAATATTTAATTTATAACTATTTTACATTCCATTAATGCTAATATCCTCTTTTTCAGCAATATACCTATTAACTAGAACTTCAACAAGATCAGCTAGTCAAGTAATTTATACCGCAGTATTTTAAAGCCCTTCATTGCTGATTTGGTCACTTTTTGGCTAACTAAATTTATTTTGCACTTTTTTCTTCAAAATAAAATAGCTATTAAACCTATGACAAGATTATTTTCACTCAGTATTAAACATTTAAAATATATTTAGTAATATAATACTGAAGTTAATTTTAATGTTTACAAAATGTGTGAATCTGTTTAGCAACAGAAATTCACGACCAGAAATGGCAATTAATAACTATAGTAACTATAGTTCATACTGATCTATATTTTACATAACCTAAGCTGAACGAACAAAGGGCAGTTTGTGAATTTCAGCTTAGGAAGGCAAGTAATATAACTAATTAATACTGAGAAACTGTCCTCAAACAGTAAAAAGTACAAAATGAAGTGTATTTATACGAGGGCTACCAAATAAAGATTGATCATAATGTTTGGACAACATCTTTCTCAACGTTCGACGCAATGCCTTGTCCCAGCATTTGTACCAGTCTTGAAAGACATGCTGGAAACTATTTTTAATCATATTCTTCAGAAACTCCTCCGCAGCTTTTGATAATGAAAAATGTCTCCCAAAAAGACGTTTCTTCAATTTTGTAGAGGCTAAATCTGACTATAGGCAGGGGGAGGAAAACACTTCCTATTGATTTCTGCGAGATATTTAACACGAACATTTGAGACGTGTGACTATGCAGCATCCAGTTTGTTGCACGGAAATATTGCTTTGCAGAGCTTTCAGAATCTCTCTCTAGTATAGCTCAGTTACAGTGTGGGTATGACATGCTGGTAAACCATTCCTTCAATATTGAAAAAGAGAAAGGACGATCACATTTCCAGCAGAAGAAATCACTTTGGTGATGATGGACGTTTCCACATTGAGCTTTGGTGTTTGTTTTCGGATCGAAATGATGTACTCAAGTTTCATCAGGAGCGATTAACTTTAACCTGTAACATTAACCTCAACTGCATGCAAACCTGCAAGCGGACTTTCTTTTGTTTCGGAACCGACAGTCTTAGAACTTTTATAGCTTTGTAGCTAGATGGCGGGTGACATTCAGTGAAATGTTCACAATTTTTTAAAGTGTTATTAATGTTATTCGACGATTCTCTCCCGCGGTGTTTAATGTTTTCTTCTTTTAGAGCATAAACTTGAGCGGCGGATCAAACTTCTTTTGAAACTGGTTGCCTTCTTTTTTAAACATTTTAAACCCTTTTCGAGCTGTGCTATAGAGAAGAACAAAATCTCCATAGGTCTTTTGTAACATTGCATAAACTTCAGGATAAGATTTGTTCACCCAAAAGCAGAATTTGAGCAGCATTGTGTTCGTAGCGTGTCATCTCCATTTTGCTGTAGGCGGAACTGAACACGTTCAGCTTGCGCACCTCTCACAGGGGGAACCGAAAGTGACAACAATGAAATGGTACCACGGGTACATTGCGTTATAAGCTAAAAAAAATATAAAGTTAAATTTTAGCGTAAGAAATTATGTCTGTAAAAAAAATGATCACTTTCTATCGAGCAGTCCTCATATATTACCAATTTGTTGTCTCATATTACCTTTAAGGGCGGTACTGGCTTTAATGTAGATGAAAAGTTCGTTTACCTAAAACAAAACAAAAATTATATTAGTACAAAGCTCTATATTATATTATATTATATTATATGTTTACAAGTTTAAATTTCCAGCTATTATGGAAACAATAAAAAACAATAATTTATCAATACAACAAATTATAGTAGTGTTTTCTGGGTAAACGATCTAAAACAAGAATACACATGTAGAAATATGATCCAAATTTTACATAACAATGACAAACATGTTACAAAACCATTTCGATTCTTTTTTCTTGCTCTAAGCTCCAAATATTCCAACAAAAATATCCAAATTTGCTCAAGGTCGTGAACATAATGTAAATGAAAAGTAACAGTGGACAGACAAAATAGCATTAACAAGATAAATAGAGGCAATTTATATGGTTTAAGGCATTTTGTGACCGATGTCTACGTAAGAATTTGCCAATGTGATGTTATACTTCAGTAAAAGTAGAGGATATTTATAGCTAAACAGCATAGAACACCATCATTTTACATTACCACCAAAAACGCCACAAGACTTATGATCAGTACCAAATATATTTTCCTGTCGTAACGTTTTTCGTTGCTGAGACGGTTCTTAAATCAAATTTAATGGGCTATATCACGCCTAGTTGAGCGAAAAAGTGGCGAAGGCTACTCTATTGCGTTAAGTAGTATCTATTAGCCATACGTTTTAAAATGTCTTGCAAGCGGAGTAGAAAGAATCAAAACCGTGTATCAAATTTTGGTACGAGGGTGAAAGTTGAGTGCTTTTATGCCTATACCTTTTAACGTGACTCTTTTCTTAAAGAAAATGTCGCTTAAACCCCACAAATAAAGACCCAATGTTGTGGTATTGACTGCAAGAACGCACAGGTAGGTATTTTAATCTGTGCATTTAACATAATATAAAACGCAACTGGCTTCCTTGGAATCTAACAGATTGCTTTACGGTGCAATTATTATGGCAAAGATATATGTGCTACAATTGTGGTCTGTTATTCTCCAGTATTACTTCAAAAATAATGAGAGTAATCTTTGCTTCAGGATCAGAAATTTTACAATGCTGCAATATGGTTTAGATTGAAATCTCAACTGAAGAACATATTTCTGTTTGTAAAACCAATAAAGAAAAGTAAGTGCGTTAATTTACGAAGGAGACTGTAAATATATGCCTATCATGTTATTTAGATGTATTTGAAGGTTTTGCACAATCACATCGTTGTTCCATAAAAGGCCTATGGTTAAAAATATAAATGTTACTTATAGAGCAACATTTGTTCTATAGAAAATGAGCCTTTTATCAGTCTTAAAATTAATTGGAACATTTTTTCTGTTACATAAAGAGTTTCTGAAGGTTTTCAATTACCAATTTCACTAAGGTTCTTATTTATTATTAACGTCGTCTTTATGACAAGTAACGAGTAACTTTTAATTGTAATGAAATATGTCTTTATCTAGAGGAAATATATAATGTAAGGCCGGTATTACTGAATGGAAAATACAATCATTTCTAGGAGAATTTTAGCCCGCATTCATTTTCCTTCAGAAAAATATAAAAATATACACCATCTGATTGACATAAGAATTAAACTATGTCTTGCAAAATCATTTTACTGTTATAAACATTAATTTCTGACATTTTATAATGTATAGAAAAAGATATTTCAGGTACCTGACTTTTTCAAACCTTAGTGATATTTTCGCTCCAGCAGAAAATAACCATGTGATGTTAAATAACCCTGAGTGAAGTATATTACACTTCAGTAGATGACCGACGACCGCTGTTGGACTTCATCGGCCGATAAGCCTTCGCTCAAGGCCAACCGGGCTGCACGAGTAGGGTTTGGTGGGATTTACCGTACTGCTACGTTGGCCTCAAGTGAAACGCCACAACATGTGCCTGTGTTAGAGTAAAACTTGATAAGGATATTAAACGTAAATACTACATCTAATTATTCTATCTCACAACCAGCGTCTATTTATAATTCGTAAGTCCCTTTCGAGTCCGCTCTTAATATCAGGAGATTATTTAAAGAGAAGTTACCAGGTGATCGACTAAGTCGTAATGCGATTCATAAATTAGTAGTATCTGCACACTTTACACGAATTAAAGAATAATATTCGTTAAGAGGTCAATTTAATTTCCCCAAGGGAATTAAGAAGAGTAATGGGTAATTTCATAAGCAGATGCCAGAAGTGTGTGGAAAACGCAGGCAGGCGCTTTCAGCATCTCCTTGCGTGATATGGTTTAGCACGAAACTTTTAAGTGCATCAGGCTTTATTAGACTCTCACTCAAATGTTTCCACCTGAGAATTTTGTGTTGCCTTACTTGCAACTTTAGTGTAGGCTGGCTGGCCATGTGCTATGGGTTATCGGGCAATGCAATCACTGCCACTGTTGCCGCGTCAGACATTAGAACATAGAATGATCCAATGTTACTTTACTTTGTTTCATTAACGTAAAATCCTGATAGAATGACCTGTGCGTTATGACATGTTAGTTATGTATTCGTAGTTTTTGAACATCGGGGTAATAAATAATAATTATACTTATTTTTCTGAAATAAAATATTTAACTGAATTACAGCCACACATTAGCATTTGCTCATTGTGGTCTCATAAGAGATTGTGTGTACATTGCTATCAAATTCACTTGCTCCAATGAAGACCAATCAGTACTGTATTCCTTGCTTGGATTTAATTTCCATGTTAGAAGGACACAAATTGCACAGGTGTAACTTTCTCCGTAAAATATTGTCAACAAGGTTGAAGTTTGCAGCATTATTGGAAGAAATTCATAAATATATTTTCATAACATTGACATACACAAATCCCATTTGAAAACAAGTGTTGAAAGCATCTCTTTGTGAGTTTACTTCAAATTTTAAACATTTCTTTCCATTATTTGTAAATAGGCTAGTTCTGCAATTCCCTGGTTTTGTTGCAACTGAATAGCACGGAGAAAAAAAAAAAACTTTGGTTTAATAATTTACTTCTAGAAATGTCGAAAAAGTTTCTTTAAAATAGATTCCATTTCCTGTAATACTAGCAGTTTCATATGATAATGAATTAAGAAAAACTATTTTCATATATTTGGGATTTGGTAAATTATTTTACGAAGTTACAACGTTACGTATAATGGCATCCACATGTACGAGTATAGCTTTTTATTTCACTCAACATATATACCATACAAATTATGCCTGAGTATGAAGTTTAAGTTTTGGACTATTTCGTTCAAAAGTATTATATATAAATGAAAGGTTTATGCTACTATTTATATTATAAATTAATTGCTATTATACTTCTTACTGTTCTTTTGTTGTTCTATTTAAAGCATATAAAATACATGTATACAAAAAGTATGCCACCAAACCTAGAACAGAATAATGTAAGGGAATCGTGGTGACAAATAAATGAGTGTTTCGTTATTTACAAAAATGCCTTGCTACAATTCGCCCTAGGTGTTGTTTGTCACATATGAAATAAAAGAAGAAATGAATTACAAACTCCTTATTGCTTGCACTGTCAGGTTATACCGATTTTTTTTTTTATATTCCTTTTGTGGGTGATTTTGTAAATTGTAAATTTGTCAGATATGTTAGACTCACTTCCACAACAGTGAAGTTATGGAAAGCAGTGCTGTGAAATATGAGTAGACATCAGATTTACCTAAATGCAAATGTATTTTTGTTTTTTTGTATTTTTTCCCCATGCATGAGCTGAAGTATTTTATACGTTTTTCTACTCCTATGTGCAAAGTTTAAGAGCATATATATGCATATTTATGATATTGTTACATATGTGTTGGCGTTTATTCATATTTTGGTCTATCTACAGGGTGAAAAATCTAATATAAATATTATTCTTGAAAATTTGATATACAAAAACGTACTCTCTCTCTCTCTCTCTCTCTCTCTCTCTCTCTCTCTATATATATATATATATATATATATATCGTTTTTGAACAGTTATAGAAAAATGCGCATTTTATGTTATGCTCGTTTTCATGACATTATGTTTCAATTATGCTTAAATATTATGAAGTACTATCAACTTAAAGTACTCAATTTTTATAATATTTTAGTATTATATTAGCCACAGAATGTGCAATATGTAATTCATTACCCTAAAAGAAATTTGCAACATACATTTATCTGCTCCAAAATGTAAATGTGGTAAATGACGATCAAAATAAACTATATACATACTTTTTAAAATTGTTTTCCTGTTTTCCATGTATGCTTATTCTTTTGTGTTATAAACTCTGATTCATGATTTACAAATGTCCAAGTCAAACGTAGTTCACCTGCCATTTTTATTTCTTTTAAATGTTATTTATATTTATTTGTGTAATCGGTATGGTTCTTAAATGAGATATTTGTAAATTAAATTTATAAAGAAGAAATATTTCGTGCAAAATGTCAAAAAAATTTTGAGAATTTTTAAAAGGATGGCAACTTCATATCAGTGAACTGCAATAGAAAGTCTCCTATGTTGGAATATATTACATTTTTTCTCATAAAGTGGGTTTATTTTACAAGGCAAGTATATGTGTTCACACAAATACATTTGCCCCAAAATCCTGTGAGAGGTTCTTTAAGGTGATATTCGTTTGTATGCAGAATTCTGCAGTCGTCCGTTAGAGCCCTCTGTCTATGCCATGCCGACTACATCCCTTAACAATCATCCCACCAAAAATTACCAAATATGCACCACTGGATGTATATTTCTTCAGGCAACATTAAATCCATGCCAAGAGGATACTGACATTAAATTACGCTCCAGTAACCTGCAGCCAAAACTGCATGACAAATTATCATGAAATTACACTCTGTCATCTACAATAAATTATCTGCGGATGTTTGTTATGCACGGCAAACTGCTATGAACCTGTGGATAACTTCTCAGTCTTATTAACGTTAGCACTGACATTACAGAATGTAACCAGCTTGCATTTTTAACTGTTTTTAGCATTGTAATTAGAGTCCTTACTTGCATTTGTATTGCATTGAGTGTTGACAGCTACACGTGCAGTTGGCTGAAGTTGACCCAGCTCTGCAGTTTTCATCTCGTTCTCAAGCTTGGAAGCCGGGGGGGAGGTCAGTACGAGTTAACATTGGATTTTTATTTTCAAACGCTTGTATTTTCACCGTTTTTGGAAGTATTTTTCCATGGTTTTGTGACATTTAATCCCTTTCAGTGAAGTTTAGCTCACCAATATTTTTTTGCGTTTCAGGCGTAACTTTTTAACATAATAGCAAATTTATCATCGGTTCCCGGAGGCGGTCAATTGACCGCTTCCTTACCCTCGTTTGTTCCGACGTGTATTGCGTACTTGTAACCGACAATAATCACCGCAATGAGATCGGCGTGGTACCCACCAAACTCTTAAAGCGTAAACCATACAAGATCACTGTTTTTCACGAATTGCTATCACGTGATAACGAGAGTCGGGTACATTTCTGTAACTGGATTTTGGGGAATATTAATGGAGTAATTGATTAAAATTTAAATATTCTCTGTGACTAAGCATGGTTCCATTTATACGGTCATGTTTGGGCGCAGAATAACCGGCATTGGAGCTCAGAGAAACCCGATTTAGTGCAGCAAACCCGAATACATGGCGAGAAAATCGGAGAATGAATATCGGTCTGGATATTTTCACAAATATTCTGCTACTGCACATACAGCTCCAGAGTCATTAAATTTCATTGAGAAAATTTTTGAAGATAGCGTTAGCAGGGGTTTCCGGCCCACACGATCCTCGGGCCTCACATTATGTGATTTTATTTATGATGGAACTTGGAAAATAAAGTGTATTGAACTAAAAGAATATCAGGAAAGAAATTAAATCATTTCGGAAGCCGAACTGATCCGCGTGAAAGAAAATTTCGCAAACGTTTCCAGAGCTGTGTGGTTACAGGAGGAGATTTGCAACATCTCCCGTAATGAGGCAAGTGTTTACTTTCATTGTACTTGTGAGAACTTTTAACTATTTCATAGTTAGTAATTTAGTTTTCTAGATATTTATTCGTTATTCGACGACTTCTCACTGGATGAGCATGAAAACACACTTACATCTGGGCTAGACTCGCTCTCTTGTGAAGCGGCATCTTTTTAGTGCCCACCCAGCTACCTTATGTTGCTTCAGCGGTATCCGACAACGTAATCAACTTCCTATACAGTTCGTAGTTCACTTAATTTCATTAACAGCATAGCCGATTTCATTGCAATATATCGACTAGTGTAACAATAATTTGACGAATATTTCAGTTCTACAGTGCGTTGAATTTAGAACTGAAGTATCTTAGATTCTATTTATATAAATAAATAAAAATGTTTTCATGAATTTTATAATTTAAGCGGTTTCTCTATAATACATTCTATAGGATGAGCAGTGCTTTACGCAACCGCGGGACCAGCCGGCAATGCTATTTCCGCGGAGGTGGGGAAGCGAGTAGTATATTTCCCCTCCGTTGCGAGATGCTTCCGTGTGAGTTGAAATCTTGCGCAAGTAGCACACCGCGGACAATGCAGTCAGCCTCGCAGGCCGGCCGCACGCCGCGAAACCGGTTGCGTAAAGGATTGTTCATTCTGCACTAAATTGCCAGATACTAAATTTATTTATTATTTTATAATATATTATTACAATATTTAAAAACCATTTTGTAATAAATATCATTAATTGCTAGCGATGGACAAGATGATAATTATTCCAGCACTGATTGTAATACTTTATATTGGCTAGTTTCTTTCTGCACTAAGTTATTTTGACAATGGTATATTACGTGACCCACAGTTTGGTCTCTTTCTTTAAAGGTGCATATCGAATTGTTTGTGAATTCAGATTTATTAACTATTATCTGAGTTTTCTCTCTCCAGTTAAAAATATTGTTAAATCTGGAAATAAAGGAAAGATCAGGCAAAGTGAAAATTTCTGAGATGTTATACAAAATTTTAGTTTATTCATAGAAAGAATGTTTTAGTTACCGCTGGTATTTTGAATATGCCCACTACTGTTCTTACACATTAACTCCATTTTCCTTCTCTAACTTAAGATACCCTATTTTTTTAAAAAAAAAAACGTTACATTTTAAGAGATTCTGTTAATTTCACACCAACTAATCCTCGGTTTTTATACGAGTTTTAAAGAAGTTTATTTGAAAAAAAAACGTTATATTTTAAGAGATTCTGTTAATTTCACATCAGCTAATCCTCGGTTTTCTATTTGAGTTTTAAAGAAGTTTATATGAAAAAAAAACGTTATATTTTAAGAGATTCTATTAATTTCACACCAGCTAATCCTCGGTTTTCTATTTGAGTTTTAAAGAAGTTTATTTGGAATGTTATTGTATATGTTAAGTTAATCTCTCGTATTTTGTCATACCATACACCCGCTTCTTTCACAAGTTAATCAGCCAACTCATTTTCTACCACCCCTGTATGTCTTTTGACCCAACCGAAGTATATTATCCATTATGTTTTCCTTTAATTAGAGCGTAAGTTTATGTAACACCGTTAATCAGCATGGGTGTACTAACTGCATGTGAAATTTCACATAATGGCTATTTTACTCAAAGCATTTTAATTATTAATAAATCTCTGAAATAAATCATTATAAAAATGTTATATTGAATAATAAATTACAAATAAAAAGTAAATTATATTTACTGAACAATGAAAACTGAAATACAAATTTTATAAACGTAAATAACAGTAAATCATATATAAGCAATATATACAAATGATTCAATTTTTAATAATCGCAAGTTACAAGAATAAGGTTTATATACAAATATTCTATAGAAATAAGGAAAACACTACCTCAAAACAAATAGTAATTACATAAGAAACTTCAGTTTTAAGTAATGCAAATAAAATAATTCCTTATGGATGTTATAGGCAATGTATTATTCACTTTAGAGCCACTGCCAAATATTTCTGTAGGTAGGGGTCCACACCAAAAATATAAAGGGGTTCTTCTGAATTGGACGCACAATATTTGCGACTTATTGGAGGATAATTTGTTGAATTGACACGAACCAAAGAGTCTTTTTCGCGGTTTTCTTCTTTTTTTATAGTGTTTAACGCCCGTTTTAACTACTGAGGCATCACTGATGATACACGAGATGAAATGATAAAATGTAAAAAAGTTTTTTTTTTTTTTTTTTTTTTTTTTTAAGAGGAGGGAAATGTTCCAGGCCCAAGTTAAGGATACCTATTTGCATTTATGATGAGAACTGAACGGCCCTGGTGGGAATCGAACGCCAGACCTTCCATTCACGTGTCAGCGCCTTAAGACCTCGGCCACCCGTTGCGGTATACCTGCAGTAAAACCTGCTACTTGATGAACAATTGCATAAATTACGCGTGAAAATAAAACTCAACGTCGTGAATATGTTCTCCTGTTAAATGTACCTTCCCTCTGTTCCTGAGATAGAACTCACAATCTACAATTGTTTAATACGATTATCTCATCGCCGTCGCCACCGTGAGCCGCGAGGGCGGCCAGGTCATCTTCATCACAAGAAGTTGTGAATCTTATTGGGAAGCAATAAGTACTTTTCCTACATCTATTAGACTCGATGAACATTTTTAAAAATGTAAGCTTTATATTCTAAACTTAACGGCTAATATAAAATACATCGCTTTTATTATTATGACATATGCTTACTTTGTGTGTTTTAAACTACTTGAAGCAATAATAGTAATTTCTATCAAAATTAATTTTTATCCTTTTAACAAATAGGGATCCAAATACAATTGATGATTATGCGTACTACAACAGGTAAAATATAATGAAATTATTTTGTATTTGAATGTCTATGTATAAGAGAAAGGTTTACTATTTGGCAAAGCAAACAGATGTATCGGAAAAGACACGTGACAGCAATGACGTGACCAAGTGATGGTGTAATTTGAACTACAATCGTGTCTATCCGATCAACAGAGGAACCCAGTGTTTCATTTGTCTTTCAACACGAAGTGTACGCTTACCTCCTTCACCCCGCTTATTAACTGTTCTATTGCGGCAACCTCTCTCAGTAGGTAAATACACATGTTTGTTCTGTCGTATGTTGCTAATCAATGCTACGCAATAGCCGATAATTCCCTTACCCTATGAGGCATTATCACCCAAGTAAAACTAATTTATTCATTACAAATTACGGCTTCTTTACAGACGGAGAGCAACTAATGTTGTCCGTTTATTCTAAGCAACAGTTGGTGGATTATTGACTGTCGATTTCTGCACAAAGAAGACTGTTCCGGCAGGAACCATGTACACCATAAGAAGAACGAAATGGGTTCTGTTTATGTTCAAGTTATGCCATAAACAGGAAATGCGATTTTTTTCCGACCATAAGCTCGATGGCAGAGGGGAAAATAACACGTGTCTGGTAATAAGCACTACATATGTTCCAATCCTCGTCATGATTGAATGTTTTATTTGTTAGATATTGTAAGTAAAAATGTTTAATATACGACAAAAATATACATTTTAACGCATTTAAACACTTAAACTTAAATTAATAATTTTGTTTTCAAAATAAATGCCACATTAATAAAATATTTTAGTGAAAAACTAACAAAAACATATAAATCACATTTATTTCATTTAAAAGTTTTCACTTACCTATTTACTTTGAAAAGAAAGATTACGTTACATTATTTTGCGTTTGCGAGCATAAATGCCTTAAAATTTCAAATAAATCTTTGCAATTGAAAATTATATTATCATATATATATATATATATTAAACATGATTTTTACTTGCAAAAAATAACAAATAAAATAATTAAAGCATGGATAAGAATCGAACTTCGGTAGCTCTGATTGGTAGATACCTGCTTTTAACCTCGACCATCAGCATACATTGTCACAGAGAACTCGGTGCGACTGTGATGACAGAATGAGGCTAAAGGCTGTAAGACCCGACCGATGAACCGAACAGATGTAGACAAATTAACACTTTCAGCGTCTGTCTGCTTTATTTACACGCAATGAGAAAACACCTTTTTAAAATGACTTAACTCGGTAAATCTCAGAGTTAAAATCACCAAACCTTCTCCAAACCTGACTCTATTCTATTTTATCGTGAATCAGTTGTCATTTTTTTGAAGACTGGTGCGTTTCTTCCAACAATGTTTCAACATTTTAAAGCTTCTTCAGGAAGAGTTAGCCAACCTCTGCAAATCACTCCCTTTGAACCTCCATGACTTCATAATCTGACAAAAATGTCCTCCCTCGGAGATTTTCTTTCAGTTTTGGAAACAGCTTGAAGTCGTTGGAACTAGGTCTGGAGAATTAGCAGTTAAAGTCCCTCCTTTATCAATTTCACCCAAAGCAACACAAAACGTGTAGCTTGAAGGATTGTCCTGAAGAAAGAGCATTTCTCACCGCAACGTTTCCCTGTCATTGCATCTGGTAATTTTAAAATTAAATTTGGACAATAATGACCTGCTGTTGTTGATCTTCTCTACAAAATATCGACGAGCATGACAACTTGTGCATTCTACAAAACAGACAACATGACCTTGCCAGCTAATGGCTGCTCTCTGAATATTTAACTTCGGACCAATTGTCAAAGGCTTTCTAGACCATGATTAGTGCGAATAAGTTCATAGCGTCCAAAATTACTTTATATCCATCCTTACAGGGAAAGGAACCCCCCCCCCCAAATAAACCTTACCCAGACATGTCCTGATCGGGGATCGAATCCGTGCCTGACTGTTAACAAGAAAACGTGCTAGCATCATAGCCACGGCAATGCACATTCTGAAGCATTTTGTTTGTTTGTTTTTTATTCTACTTCCTGTAAAATATTATAAATGAGATGCTAAGCCCTTAACTTACATTCAATACATGTACAAATATATAGAGATTCAAAAATTATCTTTCATGACTGGCTTTATAAATATCGTTTGCTCATGCAGTTTTACACCTTGCAGCCGGCAGTCTGTATGCAACTTTTTTTTAATGGTGTTTCACGCCCGTTTTTACTACTGAAATACCACAGGCGATGAACACTGATGATACAGGAGATGAAATGATATATTGGGAAAGAATTTATTTTAAGGGAGGAAACGTCCCAGGCCTCAGTTTAGGGTACCTCCTCTGCATTTTCCATTTATGAGGACTAAGGGAAACCTGGAAAAAAACTTCAGTCACGGAGGACGGTCCTGGTGGGATTCGAACCCCAGACCTCCCGCTCACGAATCCATTTCTTAACGACTTCGGCCACCCGTGGCAGTATATGCAACCTTATCTTTATACAAAATGCTGATAATATATTTCCATGTATCTTATTGTGTCTGGAAAACAAATTCTAATTGGTATGACCAAGTGTGAACACATATATATTCAACCTCCACTTTTGCAAATATTGGGGAGTGGTATTTTTTGGGCGAAAATTCAAGATTTGTTCCATCTCGTCTTTTGTTTTACTTTTGTTAAAACTGTTTGTTTTCACTGGCTTTTTTTTTCCCCTCTACCGGGATTCCAATTCGTGGACAATACCCAGAATTACACTCTTAGAAAGAGGTAATTAATTTTTCGGGAATACAGCGATCTGACTCATGTTTAAAATAATTTTTACATACAAAAAGCGTGTCTGTAGAGTATACTCCCTAATGATATTCTCGAATGAATGTATACCGTCGTGAGACCGGCAGGGAACTGGCTTAGAAAGCGACGTTCAAAAAAATAAAACAGAGAAAAGCGGATTGTAGAAAAGCAAATATCAATGATTATTTTATTCGTTTTTATGAATTCCATTTTAACTGCACAAACAATAATTCTGTGATTAAATTTCAATACGATTATATTGAGAGAAGCAGAAGTTTTAACGATTTATCTAAACAATAAATAGATTAAACAGTGAGTGCATTTCAACTACTAGAACGGAAGATTGAGAACCGGTCGCCTTTAAACACGTAAATAAAAATCATTCTACATAAGGTGATAGACATAAGCACAAATACAACACCAACTCCTTGCCTATGCAATTTTATGGGACGCATATGTGTCACTTTAACTTTTCCGACTGATAAATATATCTAAAGTGTTGGCTTTTAATGCAATTACAACGGAGTACTGTCGATCTGCGGGCCATGAATTGTGCACCGAACCGCGTCGCATTAGATGAGAAGTAATTACTGCTGGGTGTTCGTCTGCCTAAAGCCGCTACTGGACCGTTGATCTGCATAACTCAGCTAATTCATACATCAATCGTGTGGAAGGTCAATGTCAATTACAACTAATGAAAATCTTAGGGTGCACACAACAGAAGCATTTTTCATGTTTTTATTGCATTGGCAAAAAACTATCAAAGTCCTTCACAAGAGAACGTCAGCAAACCTCAGGAATAAATTCAAATGTTATTGTGGTTAAAGAAACATCGGAGAAATGTTTCATTCTAAGTGTTGTTTTTGATTTGTTTTATTTACGGACGCTCTTTAACATCTCAGGTCAACATCGTCCCATTCAATTTAGAGCGTGAAACGGCCGATAAATTTGGCTCAGAAGCCTCCTTTTTCACGCTTGAGGTTCTTTTCGTGCCGTAAAAATCTATCGATCCTGGCCGGGATCGAACCCGTGATCTTGGGTTTAGGAGGTTACCGTTACACCACTAGGACCGACTGTGTTTCATTCAAGTACGTTTCACGTCTGACCAAGCAAACTGCCTGGGCCGCCTGTGGTGCCTCAGTAGTAAAAACGGGCGTTAAACACTACTCAAAAAAAAAAAAAAAAAAAAAAAAAAAACAACTGCCTGGGAAGTGGTGGCTATTTGAAATATAATCTTGAAAATCTCAGAATTTGTGCAGTAGAGCTATACCTGGATACTCTAATTAAAAGTATTTGACAATATGTTGCTGGATAATACGGTGATGTCATATTTCTTTCACAATGCGTGACCTAGGAGAATGAAATATATTCAGAATCCTCCATCAACAATTACCACAGCATATTAGTTACCTCGTATGACTGCCAGGTGTACTCACAAATATTTATTCCTTGTCCATCACGAGATTTCATGCAAAAACAATATTCTGATGAGTATTTTGAGTGCAGGTAGCTAAATAAACAGTCAAAGTACTATATAATTTCTCCGTTTCATTTATCGCGACATTCCCAAATAATTGCGAGCACTTTGACCTGTGCTCTGTTACTGTTCGGTTTGCTTTATTTGGTCTGTAATCTTAGTTTACTTAGTGATGCGCTCTTGAACGGTGCCGGGAACTAATTGGCACCTAAAAAGGCTAACTGCATTCATTTCCACCCCTGCACATTCCAAAAAGTAACTCTGAAAAGTCTTTTGCCTCTAGAGTATTCCTCCTTGATGAAGGGATATTACTTACAATTATTAAGAAAATAATTAGTAGGTACTTCCGTTTCACTTAAACAATGCCATGGCACAACCGTATCGCCCTATTCAAAAGAAAGTTCAACCAGTTTCTAGAACACTTGCATCCAGACATTTAGCACTAACAGCGGAAATTCAGTAAATAGAATTAGGAAGCATAAAGCTGAACCTTGTGATGGGCATGATATTTCAAATTTATGCTTCTGTACGAAAGAAAATGTTTTTACTCATCTTTGTGAAGATAATAATGTATAAACAAGTCATTGTGTTGTTGCGTGCCTCTTGCTGAATTATTTGTTTTCCTTCTGTAGACGATTCTGTAGACGAATAGGGAAAATAATTTTAGCTGTTTCCAAGGTTAAGCCCTTGAGGCTTTTCATTATAAGCATTTCTGCAGATGTTTGTCGTCATTTCTGTTATTGACTGTCTTGTTAAATGAAACCGCCTACAAGAAATAGCCATATATCGTTAATAGTGAAAATAAAAACCAAAATAATAGAGCAGTCAAATAAGAAGATAACCTTCACAATCGCTCAAAAAGAGTAATCATTTATTTATTGCACTAATTATTTTAATTCGGAGATAATTTATATATATATATTGCTGAGAAGAAATTAAATATACTAACAGAAACAATTAATTTAGTTGACTTGAACAAAAGAACACATAATAAATTAATAAATACACGTTCACTCTACGGCAAAACTTTAAAAGGAACTTAAAGAAACAAAAATGAACTCATCCATTTACTATGTATTTCAGTATTACGGAATATTCATAATGTATGTAAATATTAAAAAAATGGAACTTCTACGTAAAATTATAAAAAGACATGTTTTTATTACTTTTTTGTACTTTATATTGAATTCGTTTCTTAAAGTTACTGAAGGCTGATTGCTACATTATTTTCTATCACAATGAACGATCACAGCGATATTTCAAATAATGATATTACCAGTTGGAAGCAGGTGATCAATTTATGAACCTGTAAATGAATGGAATTAAAAACACAGGAATACAAAATGTACATAAGAAATATTATAAAAATCACATTTGTATAGCTCCGATAAAGAGAATTAATCGCACAACGAAATCCCTTAGCTATTTAATGTTTCTTTTTGTATTTACTTAATCTTATGTATTAAAAAGAGGCATTGAGCTTTATTTCGTCCGCTTAGGGGGTATTTTACATTTATTAAGCGTGACGCAGCCTGCAGCGCGTCCTAAAACGAAGCCTAGACCTCCCGCTCACGAGTCCGTGCCTTAAAGACCTCGGCCACCCGTGGCAGTTTCGTGAATTTATTGGCATTTTCAGATTAATTGTGATATTACTTGTGATAAAATAACTACAACATAACTTTTACTGTATTCCGTGTATACTGCCAAACAAGAAATAACGCCCATTTTGAATGTTTCATGCAAAAATACAAGCAACTGTATTCCAAGGATATCTTTTGGAGCAGAAATCATGTTTACTTCCGATTAGAGCTTGTTTCCCTGAAAGAAGACTATAGTTTCTGTGCGGAATGCCGGAATGTGGCGTGTTAGATCCAAAGTTGAGAAAAGCGGTATTGGCAGATCTAGGACAGGAAAAGCCATTTCCCCATTTCCTTCTCTCTGAAACGAATTCCTGGTTCCTTTGGCCGCCGTGTAGCAGCATGGACATAAAGGGGAACAGGTGCTGCTTTCCCTGAACATAACGTACAGATTGCATTTTCTCCTAGAAATCTGCATGTTCTCCATCATCTAACATGGGTAGAGAGTCTATGTAAAACGATCGAGAAATGTATTCACGCAACCTACAGCTGACAGCTCGCCTCATCAGAATGAAGTTCCACGCCATGAACAACGAATGAATTTCTGTTTATTGAACTCAGCGGTTTGACATTCGTAGTTTATGCAAAAGACATCTCGGCATCACTTCCTTTTCATATAGTTACATTATTAAATCGACAGTGTTTCAAATAAACAGTTTATATTCCTCATATAATAAATTTGAAAACATGAGCGATACTTAATACCTAGCATTGGGACAGTACCGAGTTCATTTTTCACCTAAGAAACAATATATATAAAAGTGGATAAAAACAATATAGTTTCTGATCATTCATTACCAACCAACAAGGATATATGAAGTAGATAATAAAAGAATAATAAGTGAGGACTTGTCCCCTAGAGGTTCACAACAACACTCCAGATTGGGTTTCCGTTATAGGTAATGAACCTAAACTTACACTTTGCATGCGTCAAGTCATTCGGCCCAGCTTCCAGAGCTCTGCTGGCGAGTGAGTGACTCGAGCGTTATGGCATCTCACCCTCCGGCAGAATCTCACTGTATACAACCTGCTGTTTGTCTATTAACGTCAGAAGTTCCATGGGGGCTTGGGAGTTGTAGAACTTGTACAAAAGCATTTGAAGGGAGTCAAAACTGCAACAGCAGGTTGCTCTTCTCCCTGAACTTCTGACCTCATTTTCATCTGCACTATTTTCACTCACTCATTTCGTCAAATCAATAAAAAGTTCAATTTTTCCGATTGCATTAATTTTAAAAAGAATTTTTGTCAAAACGCTTTGATGTCTTAAAATGTTTCAAATCCAGTTATTTTTGCCTACCTTTTTGTCCATTTATTATTTCAATCTGAATGCCTGAATAAATATACATTGGTGAAATTAGAACAAACAAAATGTAGAGATAAAAAATGGGTTTTTTTGTACATTTTACAAGAGTGTGTACTCTCAGAATTAATAGCTGTGTTCACCATATATGCCTTTGAAGTTTTATCGCCACATTAAGTAACAATTAAATAAATTATGTGTAGGTATGCAGGTGCAATGAAAAGATTCAAACTAACAGAAAATTAGGATTTTTATTTACCGAAGCATTTTATAAACAGGATGTTAATGAACTAGACAGCAATTCAAAAACTGTAGAGAGGTTTTTAGACAAGCAATTTCAGATAAAGTCTAAGATATTTTTGAATAGTGTTTAACGCTCATTTTTACTACTGAGGCACTGGACATTGACGATACATGAAATTAAATAATTGGGATTTTTTTTTAAAGGAAGGAAACGTTCCAGGCCTAAGTATAGGGTATCCCCCTGGCATTTCCCATTTATGAGGACTGAGGAAAACCAGGAAAAACCTCAGTCACGGAGGACGGTACTTCGAACCCCATACTTCCCGCTCACCAGTCCGCGTCTTAACCAGCTCGTCATCTGTGGCGGTAGGTCTAAGATGCAGAAAACAAAATAATGGAATTATAAGGTGATTAAAGTTTAAATTACAACGGGTGTGAGTGTTACAGCAAAAGAGGATCAAAATTTGCCACAGAATATTTTAAAACCCGCTGCGCGAGCGTGGATATTCTTACCTTCAAACCTCATCATCAGCGTTGGACTAGTTCAATGAGAGTATGGCATTGAAACAGGTTACCTGATTTACCGTGCTCTATAGCTTAGTCTAGAGGAAGCTATCCATTTCACCACGTGGCCTGATGAATAATTGTTTCAAAGATCTCAGGTTCGAGTCCTGCGAGATAACCCAGCGGAGTGGCGCAGGTGGCAATGTTTGTAACTCGCTTTCGGGTTCAAATTACTTACAGCTACCCCTGGTCGATTAGGCAATGCATTTATCGATCTTCCTTTTCTTTCTTTTTTTCTTTCTTTTTTTTATTGATTTATTTATGGACGCTCTTTAACAGCTCAGGTCATCAGCGTCCCATTCAACTCAGGGCGTGAAACGGCCGACAAATTTTGCTCAGAGGCCTCTCTTTCAGGCTTGAGGTGATTTTTCGTGCCGTAAATGTACGACACGGGACCCACGACTTTACTTCCCTTCCGAAGGAAGCCATACTTAGGATTTTTGCATGGTAACTGCTACACCACCAGGACCGACGATCTTCCATTTCATATCATTTCATTCCGTTAGTTCTATTACAGGGTCAAAAGTGCCATGGCAAGGTGACCTAGCGCGTATGGTAAGAAAGTGGACATTCTGGTGGGCCCAAACTCTTTCTGGAGCTCTCCACCGGCGTCGGGGTATCCTATCTGTGAACATGTTAGGACCCTTTCTACGTCCGCGCAGTCATCGCCTTGTGTCTCCCTCACTTATTCCGTTCCTCCCCCAAGTGCCCCTATTGGAGACCTAAGCACAAACCGTCATTCATAAGCAACGCTAAGCGCATAAGCATCTTCCACTTCCCTCTGTCAGTCCTGGCGGTGTAGCGGTTACCATACTTGCCTCCTAAACCAAAGATCGCGGGTTCGATCGAGGCCAGGACCGATGGAATTTTTCGAGCGTAAAAATCTTAAGTATGGCTTCCTTCGGAAGGGAAGTAAGACCGTGGGTCCCATGTCGTAGATTTACGGTACGATAAAGAACCTCGAGCCTGAAAAAAGAGGCCTCTGAGCAAACTTTTTCAGCCGTTTCACGCCCTGGTTTGAATAAAACTCTGATGACCTGAGATGTTAAAGAGCGGCCGTAAAAAAAATCAAATAAAAAAATTCCTCTTCCCCATGCAAGCCAATACAATTTAGCGGGATAGGATATTTTCATTCATACTGTGATGAAGTATGCTCATATAAGATATAAAACAATCAGAGACATTAAGGTCGGTCCTGGTGGTGTAGTGGTTACCATACTTGCCTCCTAAACCCAAGATCGCGTGTTCGAACCCGGCTAGGAGCGATGTGACAGATGTAAAAATCCTAAGTATGGCTTCCTTCGGAAGGGAAGTAAAGCCGTGGGTCCCATGTCGTACATTTACGGCACGAAAAAGAACCTCAAGCCTGAAAGAGAGGCCTCTGATCAAAATTTGTCGGCCGTTTCACGCCCTGATTTGAATGGGACGCGGATGATCTGAGCTGTTAAAGAGCGTCCATAAATAAATCAATCAAAAAAAAAAAAAAAGAGAGACATTAACTCGATAACAATGATATGCATTTCATTTACTTCAGTGTCATACCCGACTGCGCCAAAGAAATATGCCACACAACTTCCTTTGTTATTGTGTGTTTCGAATAGAAGCTTCATTTTAGTCAGTGGCGTAATGGTCCTTTAGCAACTTAATGCGATAATTTGTTAACCATAGAGTTCCTATCTCAAATTTCTTGTGTGAAATTCCTTTACAATCTGTAAATAATTAGGGTATTGTTTAGTAAGACTGTCTACAGTTACATTTTGTTTTCAAAGTGTCAATGTTGGTAGCTAGAGAATATTGTATACTCCTTTCATTTACACCATAAAAATTGTGGCGATTTTTCGGAGATGATTTTGTTTGAATAGTGTTTAACGTCCGTTTAACGTTTAACTACTGAGGTATCATAAGCGGTGACATTGATGATACATGAGACGAAATGATATATTGGGAAAGGTTTTCTTTTTAAAGGAAGGAAGCGTTCCAGGACTAAGTTTAGGGTACCTCCCTGGCATTTGCCAATTTATGAGGACTGAGGAAAACCTGGAAAAAAAATTCAGTAAGGAAGGACGGTCGTGGAGGGAATTGAATCCCAGACCTCGCTGCGCCTTAACGACCTGGGCCACACGTGGCGGTTTCAGAGATGAGCCAAAGAACAAATTCAAAATGTCAATGAAAGCTCGTGCATTATGATGGAGGTTAAAAGCTTCACTGCTCAGAAAAGTCGAGAGTTCTAGAGGTGAAAATTAGGTGAGGAAAGGTTACTGGCCTTAGAGAGAAAAATCAGTCAAAAAAGGAACATGTGTCCTCTACAGTGCAGTAAGCAAGGCGAGGAAAAAGGATTAAGAGCAGTCAGAGAGACTAAGAGAAAAAGGCTACCACTACAGAAAGAAACAATTTAGGAGCTGAAAAATGTAAGACAAGCGTAGCAGATACATGCTGCAGGAAGAGCTAGAGCTGCAAACTTAACTCGTACCCATTTACATATTTCAGTATAGAAATTTACCCTCCCTAATGTAATTTTCAAAGAAACAATTAAAAAATGTTAGCACACCTAAACAAAATGTTAATAAGAAATATGTACTATTATAATTTACTTGATGCAGCTACACATTAAAATTACATATCAAAATCACCTCTATAACTTGTGATCTATTTCTTCTACAGGAGCTTGCTATACTTTTCGTGATGAAGTGATGTAATGCAATGTCAGTTTCAGTTAATTCTTATATAAGAAGATTTGTGCATCATTTATTTATAAACGTTGTCCGCTCTCCGGTGTGTTAAGCCGAAGCGTGCTGCAAGCGGCGGCAACCGTACTTCAACTCGGCTTCCTAAAACGTGTAAGAGTGTAGAAGACGCTGCAATTATGGCCCACTCTCAGCTAAACAAGGAAAAAATATTCTCATGCCACCACAATGTTTCTAATTTCACTGCATATGCTTTTGAAACCCCCACTTGCGCACATTTGAGAAGTGATTTTGTTGGTGAATGAGAGTTCACTCTTGGCAACACTTTCCTTTAGTTTTTTGTTTTTTTCTCTTAGAACAATGCGTTTCTGAGGCTTATTTTATTTTTGAACTGAATCAATAGATTGGAATTTACGTATACTGTCGTAAATTGCAGTTCTGTAATGATATAACTGATCTGGAAATGTTCTGAATAAATTCCTCTAGCATGGATAGCCTGGTTTTACCTAAAATAGCATCTACACGCAAAAGTGCGTTCTTCTAGAGTCAATTGTTTTACTATTTTCGCGGTGAAACCACAAGAAACAGGTTTAGAAAGACATGTGACAAACGGAAGAGCGGATTTGAAGTACGAGAGTCACGGGCTCTGCTATGCCTAGTAACACAGACGTAAAAGGACTAGTTTTATGACTGAAGTTGTAAATAAAATATACATTTTCACTATATTTCAGAATGTAGTAAGTTTTGTTTCATTTCTGAGTTTCACAAATTTTCTTTGTGCTATGTTCTGCCCATTTCAGAATAGCATTCAACTCTTGTGCCATGTCTTAATTTTGCAGTTCTAAGTTCCCTTTCATTTCAACTTCTAACACTGATGAGAATTGCTTTTCTTGAAGATAAACGCAATATTTGCAACTTTTATCTATAATTTCTGAAAACCCACGACTCTCTCATTCTTGCTTTCCTCATTACGTTACTTACGTTGCTGCCATTGTTTCTGAATAATGCCAGTAACCGGGTTAAAAAAAGAAAAATATTTTAATAATTAGAGAAATAAGGAAATTAATGTATCTGTATTAATATGACGAGAGCTCCAAAATTTATGAGAAAATCTGCATTTCCAGTTATATTTAGTTTGATTACTTAACGAATAAAATTTTAAATCAAATAATATATTCAGAAGATATCTTTACATTTATGGAGTAACAGTTCGGCATATTAATTTCCTCTGATTTTCTAGCACGTGAAACTCAAAATTAATGATTTACTGGATATAGTACTTTAATTTTTAATTTAAATTCTTTGGTATCAAACTGAAGACAACAAAAGCACGATAATCTACAACACCAATTAAATTGAATTATTATTCAAATAACGATTTTCGAAATCTAATTCCATTGGTTATAGTGCTTGCACACACTATTTCTATTTTTCATAGTATTTTTTGGCTTGGAGCTTTTAATTATTAGGTCACTTTGTGCATCTGACATCTCTCCAATACGATTTCAATCGCCCACCATGTTAATTATTGATTTATAATTTTCTAGTGAGTACTTGTGTTTAGGCCAAAGAAGCTATATATAAACATATTTATGTATATTGTTCTGATGAGTATGGATCAAACAATAGCACGTAGGTAAGATAAATGAAAGGATAAATTGGAAAAGATAAAAGTGTGGTGATAAGCGACTGTGTTTTCCTGAAGTTCTAAAATAAACCTTACAGACTGACCCCATCCTGCGGCCTGGTGCTGAAGTCACACCTCCTTTCATGGACGGCAGCGGAAAGAGCCGAGCGCAATTCCGGCTTCCACAAATGTAAGCGAATAATTACCTTTATGTTAATGTAAGTCTCTTTAATCAATTGGTTACAGCGTCGTGCTAATATTGTGGGTAGTTTCCGGTTATAAGCGAACTTTTTTTTCTCCCTTGGAATCTTTATAATTTGTCTACACTGTTCTTGGTAGAATAAATGTTACTATTAGGCAGGACAACACATAGGTTGCAATTTTATTTTTATTTCATATATTGATTCTAAATTATCAAATAAAAGAAGTCTCGTTGTTGATTCATGACTACATGAGCTGCACATCATTGTTTTCTTTTCACCAATTAGTTACAGATGTTACTCTATATGGAGAACAAAGCATAGGTTGCAATTTTATGTTAGATTAGGTTCAATATAAAAATAATAGAATCCACAATAACACTTTCTAATTCTCACTGCCGTTCGGGAATGCGAGATTCCGTTTTCTCCGCTGCCGTTCAGGACTTCGGCCACAGGAAGGGTTCACCGTTTAAGGTTAAATTATTCTTATAACGGAGTGGTCACTGATTCATTAGCTAAATAGTCAAACTGTATTTCAAATTAACGAGGTCAAATAACTCGGCTTCAGTATATTATGTTTCGACATATATCCAGCATTCATACATGTGTTTGCTCTTGAAGTATCAGTTGTGTAGTTCGTCGTTACAAGTAGAAAACATTTTCAAGATAAAACAGATGGTTAAAATTAAGTTAATATATATATAGCAAAAGATAAGTGGGGGTCGAGTTGTGAAAACCACATTTGTTCTTTTTTATACCTCCACTGCACTGACCTATAGGCGATATCTTTTATTAATGACGTAAAAACGTGTAATATTATTCTGTTTTGTTGCTACTGTCAGAACGATTTTAATTTCATATTTACCTTCCTAGACTATTTTTTAAGGATTTCAGCGCAGTATCTGGCAAAGAAGAACCTTGCTGGATATATTTTGGACTAAAATAATTCACGCAGAAAGCACTAGTTAGGCAGTATGGCGCCGGATATCTGTTATGTGATTAAGACACAACACTTAATCTTCTCTTTGTCCCATACTCAGCTATCCCAGGATACAGGCATGCAATGCTTGCATATTCTTCTTAGAGATGACATAATCTGTACATTTCTAAATGCAAAATAGGTCGATCCTGAATCAAACAGTGTTTAAAAGTTTATTTTCTGTAGATCAAACAGCGACTTTGCTTTCATTTTGTTATTTTGTGTGTTTTTATTAGGAGGCATTCATTATTATATTTTTATCAAGTGCAACAAATTTTCTTTGTTTGAGCAGTGTATGATTTATGTCTTTTGTTACTGAATCAAATAATACAGTTTTGAATTTGTAATTACTTAATCATTTTAAAAGGATATTTAAGAATACTGCTTATAATAGTAGTAGTAGTAGTAGTAGTAGTAGTAGTAGTAGTAGTAGTAGTAGTAGTAGTAGTAGTAGTGGTGGTGGTGGTGGTAGTAGTGGTGGTGGTGGTGGTGGTGGTGGTAGTAGTAGTAGTGGTAGTAGTAGTAGTGGTAGTAGTAGTAGTAGTAGTAGTAGTAGTAGTAGTAGTAGTAGTAGTAGTAGTAGTGATGGTAGTAGTAGTGGTGGTGGTGGTGGTGGTGGTGGTGGTGATGGTAGTAGTAGTAGCAGTAGCAGTAGTAGTAGTAGTAGTAGTGGTAGTAGTAGTAGTAGTAGTAGTGGTGATGGTAGTAGTAGTGGTGGTAGTAGTAGTAGTAGTGGTGGTAGTAGTAGTGGTGGTGGTGATGGTGGTGGTGGTAGTAGTAGTAGTAGTAGAGTAGTAGTAGTAATAGTAGTGGTCGTGGTCGTGGTCGTGGTCGTGGTCGTGGTGGTGGTGGTAGTAGTAGTAGTAGTAGTAGTAGTAGTAGTAGTAGTAGTAGTAGTAGTGGTGATGGTAGTAGTAGTAGTAGTAGTAGTAATAGTAGTGGTGGTGGTGGTGGTGGTGGTAGTGGTAGTAGTAGAGTAGTAGTAGTAGTAGTAATAGTAGTGGTCGTGGTCGTGGTCGTGGTGGTGGTGGTGGTGGTGGTGGTAGTAGTAGTAGTAGTAGTAGTAGTAGTAGTAGTAGTAGTAGTAGTAGTAGTAGTAGTAGTAGTAGTAGTAGTAGTAGTAGTAGTAGTAGTAGTATGTATGTATGTATTTCTCATGTATCACATACAGATTTTTAAATACAAAATAGACACACACACAAAAACATTACTTTTAAATATAACAATTAGGAACAGTGCCTTCGGCAATTCCAGAAGGCACTGAATACAATCAAAATTTATTCCAATTTGATTGGCTCAGCTCCCCAGTCCCCGGTTCATCAGCAGCTACCTACTGGAATATCCAGGGGACCGGCCTTCGATCCAACCAAAAACAAAACACAACATTAAAAATAATTAATACATTCAATACAATATTAAGTTATGTTTCCTATAATACTAAACCTTCTTTCTTACTGCTTTTAAGAGAAGCTAATGTGTGCGTGCTTTAAGGTATTAGACTGGTTTTAATTTTATGATGCTCGACTTCCTAGCTTTGCAAATTTTTGGATTCACGGAACTTAAAGGCGATATTTTTCATGGTAAATTAATGTATTTAGCTAGTTACAGTATTATTATCATGTCTAAAGGTTCTCCTTTTAATTTTAAGCATTTTTAAATTAATACAAAATTTTAACACATTTATTGCGAGATCAAGACGTAAGGGATTTGCAAGAATTTTTAAATTTAAATATAGCACTTATTAACATTTCGTATGAACATTATATAGCATGATATTTATGTCCAAATTTCCATTTCAAAGCTAAATGTGTAAGAAAAAAAATTACTCCGCGGCCTAGCAATGCAAGAATACAGCGATTAAATCTTTTTACATTTAAACTTTTTTCCTGCAACTTCATTTCCGTATCTTCAACTATGCTCTAGGACTTTAATGCACTAATTCATTTCCGTTTCTTGATGGTGGTTTAATTTGCTTTATTTACAAATGTTCCTTATAATTTGCTCAGAGGCCTTTTCTTTCAGGCTTGAGGTTCTTTATCATGCCGTAAATGTACGACACGGGATCCACGGCTTTACTTACCTTCCGAAGGAATCCATACTGAGGATTTTTACGCCCGAAAAAATCCATAGACCCTGGCCGGAATTGAACCCGCAATCTTGGGTTTACGAGGGAAGTATGGCTACCACTAGACCACTAGGACCAATTGTTGAAGGTGGTCAGAAGGTTCTACTATCACTTCTTTATATTTTATATAAAAATTGCTAAAACCGTTGGATATATTGAATGCGAAAGCAATTGATGAATGAAGTAAAATGTTTAAATTTAAAAAAAAAAAATCAATGCAGAGTTGATATTTGTTGTAATGAAGAACGTTTTTTGTTGAAAACCTGAGATTTAGTCATAAGTAGTTATGGAGATTATTTAGAAAGTTTGAATAATTAACATGCTTTATCGTTCCCTTTATTGGAAAATAGTCAATTGCCGGTAGTCCCTTAGGAACCCAGAAAGTACACGAGCCGTTAAGTCAGGTTTTTACCAGGAAATCTCTATGCTTTCATTTCCATTCTTTGACTGATATTTCGACTATGGCGTGTGGTAATGAACCAAGTCTCACCTGTAGTCACAAAAAGCCAGATAAAATCAACCGTATCCCTCTGTAAACAATGCAATTACCCTCGGGAAATTTGCACTCGGAACATTGGAAATCAATAGCGAGTAAATGTGGCAGCCATATTTCCTAAGGCTTTCTCATATCTGAATCTTCAGTTTGCAAATCATATGAAGCGTTAATCTAAGATGGCTGGTTTTTTTACCAAATTTTTCAAACCTTCAATCGGAAATCTTTTAAAACTATGTCGCCCAATTGGTGGATAGTAATATATCATTGGTTTTCATTTGGCTGCCCGCTATTGTAAACAAAGGAGGTCTTTCCTTGAACACGTTTTTATGTAAACATATTGTTAACATATAACTCCTTACATGACACCACAATGTCCAAGTTATCACAAGTAATATCACGAGAGGGTTTATGATTACCCATAAAATTACGAACGTAATGAGTGAATTTATCTGGAAAACTCAGACCCTCGAGTGATATTTATTAGGACTATTTCACGAATAAAATAAGAATTTAAATACAATTCCTCTAAACTTAGCTTACAAAATTGTAAAAATCGTATATTTGTACTTAAACTTTTTCATCAATCTTGCTATAGAAGAATGCTGATCATAAGTAATGGCAATACAGAAGAGCAAAATAGAATTTAGGACCATTTCATTAATAGAACAAGAATAAAAGCGATATATATTTGAAATTGCCATACAGAAAATTAACACTTGTACAAAATGTTATACTTATGAATATCTATTCAGTTCATGAGATCGTGAGACTGAAATGGACAAAAGTTAACTATTACAATCGCAACTGTTCCATTTTATAATACAAACTGAGAAAAAAAAAAGGACAACATACAATGTCTCTATTTTTCTCTGAATTCTTGTTTTCGAATTCTTAATGATAAGATCAATTTGCACATTTGACGCATTACCAAAACGCTCTGAACCCCCCCCCCCAAATTTTGCGCTATGATTGCTCATTGCCCATGTTTTGTTGCTATCAATAGCTCCCCACAACCTCTAGCAAAAGTGATCAGTGATGCATATTCATTTTTTTATTGATTTATTTACCGACGCTCTTTAACATCTCAGGTCATCAGCGTCCCATTCAACTCAGAGCGTGAAATGGCCGACAAATTTTGCTCAGAGGCCTCTCTTTCAGGCTTGAGGTTCCTTTTCGTGCCGTAAATGCACGACATGGGACCCACGGCTTTACTTCCCTTCCGAAGGAAGCCATACTTTGGGATTTTTACGCCCGAAGAAATACATCGGTCCTGGCCGGGTTCGAACCCGCGATCTTGGGTTTAGGAGGCAAGTATGGTAACCACTACACCACCAGGACCGACGATGCCTGTTCAGGAATTATATAGCAGAGGTATAGGAGTTGGCTACACTGACCACAAGACAAATGCACATCCTGTGATAAAACATATTTGATGTTTTTCCGATAATATCACTCGGTAATCCGGCAGTGATTGGTCAAAATTAAGAATTTTGTTTGTTTCATTGGTCGATTTTAAGATGACGTTACATGAGTGAAATAGTCCATTTAAAAATGTATATCCCAGATACCTTTGTTTGAACAACCGTAAACTAAATAAAACATTTGTGCGTTCAACTGGTAACTCTGTACATGTGACACCTAATAGCGCGCCAAAAGCATATTTGAAAGCTGTTAACCGGCTTACACATACAAATAGAATGTCTCATTGTTCTCACAAGTGCAAAATAATACATTCATTAATTCAGTATATAGAATCACATGTTGCTAGGCATGAAAACCAAAACAAAATGTTTAAGCAAGTCTTGCTTTATGCTAGCACAAATTACTATACTATATTTTTATTTCTAGTACAATCTAAAGAAATTTCGATAACTTATACACCATGACATAGCTTTAAAACTTACCTCAATATCTCATTTAGTTATCGTCATCTATTAGTTGGCAGTTATACTGTTTACTTTCAAAGTGAGGTCTCTTTAAGTGCTTTGCTTTATAGCAAACAGTAATAATTGAATACTTTGGCAGAAGGGCTTATAAAACATGCAAGGTGAGATATGCACACGGGTTGTTCTGGGAATTCCAGTGGGCATTGCCAACACAATTGTCTACCAGTGAGAATACTCAACGTTTTGCACTAAAACGTTCTTTGAAACCTATAGAGTTGTTTGTTTATTACAAGGCTGTTGATGATGATTTATTATCCGGCATTGTCACGAGAGATCAAAAATGATTTAGTCACCTCAAGCCTAATATATAACTACAAACCATGAATTCCGATTCCACAGAAACGACATATTAAAATCTAAAATTTACATTCAATGTTTCAATTTTTAATTGAAGATATTCCTTATAATGTAATCCACCTTATTCAAAATAAAAATGCTCCCAAATACCTATGTACTCTTACGAAGTTATCCAATCAGCTGTGAACCAACTGAGCATGCGCACAAGTGTTTCGCGTCTGGAACAAGGTCACGCTAGCTTTTGGCTGTCAGTGTAGACTGATAGTGGTTGAATTTTTTTTCAATGTGTTTTAACGCCCGTTTTACTACCGGGGCACCACAGGCGGGGGACACTGATGATACAAGAGATGAAATAATACATTGGGAGAAAATTATTTTAAGGAAGGAAACGTTCCAGTCCTAAGTTTAGGATACCCGGCATCTGCCATTTATGAGGACTGAGGAAAACCTTGAAAAACCTTAGTCAGGGAGGACGGTTCTGGCGAAATTCGAACCCCAGACCTCCCGCTTACAAGTCCGCGCCTTAACACCTAAGCCACCCGTGGTGGTAGTAGTGAATTGGTTAAGGTGAGTTCACTTATTACGGGTGATGTGTTTTATTCTGCATTTAATCGCCAGGTGAATTATGGTTCACGATCAGTATGTGTTTTCTATTGCATTATGTGTATTTATTTATTATTTACATTTGTCAACTAAGTCAGTTTAAGTTCAAAGATAATTTGAAGAAATATTGCGGATGTCAAAATATCTGTAATAGGTAGTATTCAGTTTAAGGTACCTAGCAGACAGTGTAGAGTTCACACTGAATAAACATTAGATTACATTGGTAATCCTTTGGAGAATTCTCCATTAATCACTCAGATATATTTCACAACAAACAGCGTTTTTCTATTACTTTGTGCAGAGAACCGTAAAAGTATTAAAAGTTAAAATAAAATAAAATAAAATAAAATATCGGAATATGTCCCTCCTTTTTAGAGAAATAACCCACAGGCATGAACTCGCCTTATTTCAACAAAACTCTGGCACAGGGAATATTTCGATGACAGGAATTTAAAGAATACTTCAGAATGATAGAGCTATCAGAAAGGATTCGACCCCCTGAAGCAACATCTTGCGATTTCTATCTCTGGCGTAAATTAATGTATACCGAATACAAGATAAACTCAACTATTCTGGAAGAACTGAAGCAACATATTCTCTGGAAAACAGCCACCATTACTCAGACGTGAATTAAGGCTAGTGATGAATAGCTATTAAAAGAGGTGTCAAAAATGTATGATCAACGAAGGGGCCAGTTTCAGCACCTCCTTTCATAAAACTGGTAAGCAAAACCTTCTAAAACAGTTCAGTAAACGCTGTATGGTTATGTTAGCGACAAGCTGCGATACCCGCAGACGGTAACGAACGTGGCTGTCGCCTATAGGCAAACACCGCAATTTGGTTCACGGTTCATATTTCATTAGATCGTCCTGTACAAACGCATTCCGTGCTGCAAATATTTTCATATTCAAAATACAATAACTGTTTGTCTCCTTCCCGATGGACGGGCATATTATTTCCCATGTCCGCAAGGGTCGCTGAAGCGCGGCAGAAAATTTTCGACGATTTATGATATTCTTTTGGGGATCTGTCTTGACACAAGGCAGCTGATATATCGAGTTCTATGTATTTCTCCACGATTGTCCAAATATGCGCGATTGGTAAACTCTGGTTAATTAATACATTTATAATGAATGAATTGCAGAAAACGAGTATGTGTTACTTGACTTAACTAGAGTTCACTTTCCAAATATATGTTAACTTCAACGCTATGACAACAACACAAGCTCAGTGATACCAAATATAATTTTGGGAACCCAAATGATACACATATAACGTTTTAGGTAAATTTACGTTAAACGTTTTGAGATATGAAATAATTGCAAAAAACATTTATTATATACATTTGTTTATCCAATATTGTCATCTGAATGCTTGAATTTTTACGTATTAATATATTACAGCGCGCAGAATTTGTTTCAACGATAATAACGTCAACTGCCAAAATGGTAGTACAAAATATTGTTGCATTTATTGTATAGACTTAGGCACTAGGTTTCCTTTCATTCTGCATTAGCTGCCTGATTGAGAAATATAAAGTAGTGCTTGGTTATATATCTGTTATGTGAACAGACACATAACTGAACAAAGTTTAAAAAGTATTTAATGCCATGCAATGCCTTTTGCTAGTAAAATTAATAAAAATCGCCATGACTTAATTTTTGCAAACAAAAAATAGTAAAAATTCTACTTTTAACACACTTCGTATATATTCTGAAAATCTTACATTCATGACTTTTCGTTATTCCATACATCTGTATTGTTAAAACATGATATAGTTCTCAGGCACTTGAACTAAGGCCTGATTTGGGTTATACAATTGTATTAAGAATTCTTCAAGAAAGCTTCAATACAACAAAATATTTTATACATAAAGAATACATCTTTTTTCCAAAATATTTAGAAAGCAATTTCTACGAATTTTGGTGTATAAATGACCAAACTCTGAGCAAAATCAAATTTGAGATGGAGTTTAAAGGCAAACTAAGTTCTTGCTTTCAACACTACAGCAGACCGAGATCGGCTTAGAGAGTTCCCGTCCATATCCAAGTGTGCCCCATGGGGTGAACTCTCAATAGTTAGTTTTATCGTCTAAACGTACCCCCCGCCTAAAGTGCTGTGTGCTTTTAGTAGAAAAGCTCAACTATCTGGAAGGAAATCACTGCCGAAGATTGCTTATGAAGTGACTGTATCCGAAACTTACATTTAACTTTAACAACATTATCTTAAACTTCAGTATATTTTATTATAAACAATTTACACTCATTTTTTTCATTATCTGATTTATTTGTTTAATACAGTTTTAAGTGTGCGCTAAGAGCACTGTTTAGTATATAATGTTTTTCAGATTTACATGGATGTGTATTTTTCATGCTGAAAGAAAATCTGAAACAATGAATATCTACAGTTAAATGGTATACAATCTTTACTATAGATAATGAAATATTTTAATCATAATTATAATTAAATATTGTTATGAACATACTACAGTAGTATAAATTACACAATATTCACTGTTTTTCTTAGCTCTAATCGAATATCTCTATATTACTTATACTTTATATAATACTTTTGATGAAGTATAAAATTACTAAAATTATTACTAATAATATCTGAATTATTTTATAAAATTCAATTTAGCCTTAAATTTTCCTATCTTTTTATGCACTTCACAATTTCTATTCTAACCTGGTAGCTCAATTTTATATTTCTAAACCTTGAATCCGCGTAATTTTATCTATATTCTATGTATTCTTTTCTTTTCTTTAATTTAAAGGAAATAAGAAACACACACAAAGCTGGCAGAAATATTTATATATGATAAAATAAAGTATGAAGATTTTACTTGGTGGTTAAGTTTAGCACTAATATATCAGTAATATCTCTCGTTTGGTTAACTCAGTACAATTAAAAAAAATTAAATCTGAAGGTTAATACATGAGCCAATGACAGTGTCGGAAACAAACTTTTGAGTGTACAAACTAGTTACATAGGGTAGCTACATGTTTATTCCATTAGCTAGATTAGAAAAAATAAATTGATGTGGATGTGCAGAAAACACCTTGCTGCATGCGGCGCTATGTAACTATCTAGTTACAAAAATAAAAAGCCGTTATCACTGACGGGCTTTTGTTGCAGCTAAAAACTCGTATTTCCTGTGAAAGTTGGAATGCTTGTGATCTACCTATATAGTATAATAACAGAGTGAAACTGATGATCCATCGTTCCATATTTTAATTCCCTTTTTTTAATGTATCAAAAATTATTCACCATTCTTTCCTTGTCTCGTAACCATATACAGAGCTTTTTAAAGGTCACATCTATTTATAATGCAATTAAATGAGTATTTCAGACGCTATCTAAATGAGAACAAGTTTCACTGTATAGTTATGCAGCAGTTCGTTGTTTTGCTTGAGTACATATAAGTACAGTAATTAGGATTTGTTGATCACATGAAATCAAAATTTGAAGATAAAAATGAGTGAACTGTGGTTCTGACGACAACACTGGGCGAAAATAAACGTACATTTATGTTGCACCAACTAGTTGTTTTAACTATGCATACTTACAAAATTATATCGGATTTAAGTGTAAGTTTTAAAATTAATAACACATCTCTATATTCTTAGCTATTTGCACATGACCAGATCATATTAGCAAAATCGAAGAAAATGCACAAAAATTACGCTTTAAATCAAATATTCTTGCCACTAAATATAAACTTAAAAGAGAGCATTACATAACAAAGTAAAGCCAGAAACAATCTTAAAAGTTTATAAAATATTGACTATTTCAACGTTTATCTTATTATAAATATAAACTATACGATAAGGTGTTTTTAATGGAACCCAATAGAATTTTACACACTACCCACCAAAGAGAAAATATTGCGTTAGAAAGATCAGTTCCCACAGGAGACCCTACACCCAAGATCGCGGGTTCGAACCCGGCCAGGACCGATGGATTTTTTCGGGCATAAAAATCCTAAGTATGGCTTCCTTCGGAAGGGAAGTAAAGCCGTGGGTCCCATGTCGTACATTTACGGCACGAAAAAGAACCTCAAGCCTGAAAGAGAGGCCTCTGAGCAAAATTTGTCGGCCGTTTCACGCCCTGAGTTGAATGGGACGCTGATGACCTGAGATGTTAAAGAGCGTCCGTAAATAAATCAATCATCCATCCATCCACAGGAGACGGATCACGCCTAATGGACTAAACCGTAATGCTTTACCATGATGATATTCACATGTCTAGGCGATACATTCCTATGTCTATTATCTAGTGGCCTCTTTTGACAGTAGAAAATTCAGAGTATAGAAAGCTTTAGAAAAGGAGAGGACCACGGGTTCTTATCTCCCTAGTCTTGTCATAAACACTGTTACAAATATTTGAAAGGAACTGTAGCAGGTGTTTTGGTGAAGGGATACCACCACTCCCATTGTTGAATTCATATTGCATCTGAAAGAGTGGTTTACTTAAAGTTTGACCATGGAATTAGGAGATAACCTTGATAAAACTGGAAAATCACAAGTAAGAATTTCCAGATCCTTATAAATTAGAATCGATTAGATGTGCGTGTGCCGCACCACTAAGACAGGTCTGTTGATGACTGTCATCTGGATATCTCTGTCAAAACAATGATGACCCACATTCTGAAGCACACAGTGAGACTTAAATATCCAGGAGATCGTATCTAGAGTGCTTAGAGAAGACCTTGGACTGAGGGCTTTCGTCGCAGTATTGGGCATTTTTAACTGCAGAACTGATCAGCAGTGTGTGTTGAGATGCAAATACTGCTATAGAGTTGCGCTAACAGCAGCCATCGGAAAAGTATTTTTACTGACGAGAACGTATTCAATGTTGAAGGAAGTTATACCCCTCAAAATGACAAGCGCTTCGACTTCACGAGAAGATTGTGAGGGGCTTGTGAAGGTCCAGAGAAGTCACCATCATACCTCAGTAATAGAATAGAGGGGGACGGTGTCCCCAGGGATGGACAACAACCGCCAATTTTATGCTGCAACCTAAATAAAACTTTCATCAAGAACAGGCATTGGAGCTTATAGCGAGATTCAACTATAGCCTACAAGGCAAAGTTCACTCACACTTTATTATTATATACTATTAGGTTTACTTAAGGACGCTCTTCAGCCATTAGTGTAAAACGGCCCATTAATCATGCTCAACGTTCTCTTCTTTCAGAATTGAGGTTCTTTTACGGGCCGTAAATTACGGATACGGTTCCAACGGCTTTACACTCTAAAAAAATCATCGACCTTTCCGATTTGGGTCTACGAGACAAGTATGGCTACCACTAGAGCACCAGGACCGACTCTTGGCTCAAGAAAAATGTACCCTATTTTATTAGTACTCGAGATTGGCCTTCTAGCAGAGCTGACCTGAATCCTCTCGATTACAAACTGGGGGTATGGTTTTTAAGAGTCCTTAAGAATACTTGCAATTAGCTGTAGCGATTTCCCAGTGAAGGTATTGTGAGCTGCTATAGGTGAATGGCCAGGTGAGGGTAAAAGCGGATCATTTACAGAATTTGTTGGGGCCACGCGTTTGGAATAAGTATCAAAAGCAGGCAAAAATATTTTGTAGGTACTGTACTAAAACCTTGTAACAGTATTTGTGGCAACATTAGATGCTTCGAAAAGCAGGTCTTCTAACTTAGAATTACAAATTCAAATTTACTCCTGCAAGAATTAAATACATAGTTGACTTTTAATGTAGGCAATACTGCCCTCTATTAAATATTTTAAAATATCTGTACGTTATTGCCCGTTTCAGCTAAGTTTACTGTTGCATACGGAACCGCTAGTGTAGTTGTTGAGAAGAGAACTTAAGTGATTGCGAGAAGCGAGACGAGCAGCGGGATAGAGAGCATGATATTGTCGCGTCACAATGTGTACAACGAACTGTCATTAACTCCGAATACTATACTGTGTACCTGTTATGATTCATTAGATAATTTTGTCGGTAGTTTAACCCGTCAAACGAGACCACAACCGCAATCAAGTGCACTGATTTTTTTTTTGCAGTGATAGAATGATGTGGCATGACATAGACAGTTAATTACAGAGTTCGTTGCCGATAAATTAAGTTTAAACGGGTTAACTTGCTAGGTGTTGTTTAAGTAAATTATCGATTGTTGTTAAATTTATTTTACATACTTTTTAAGTGTTTTAAGCCAAACGGGTTTAGTAAAAGAATTTCTGTTATATTTATTATTCGAATATTTGGCTGCTAAAAGTGTCTATATGATTTAAAACTTGTATTTGAAATTTTCGTTTTAATTACATGCATTTCCCCCGCAAAATAAACTTTTTGTCTTATTTTCCACTAAATTCTTCATTGTGATCTTCAAATTCTTAGCATTGCATATACGTAGAGTTGAAATGCACTTGGTATGTAAACACTGGTGGAATTCTGTTCAAAAGCCTAAAATGAAACAACTTCAGTGCAAGATTGTGGGTAGCATTAGGATTATTCATGCCCGTTGGGGGTCGTTTGTGGATGCTGAACAAACCCTCTTCCCAAGTGAACTAGCTTTGTCTACGTACACAATGTTACATAAAAAGCAAAGAACGTTGCTGTTTCAGTCTCTGCAAAACTGCGCTGTGTTCATCCCAGCTCAGAGTGCATTTGTTTTATTTTCGTATTTTGTATACAGTTTCACATTAACTACAATAATGCAAATATTTCCCTAATTAATTATGATTGCACAGCTGAGTTGCAAATCGAATTTTTGGTGTAAATTTCCATTCTTAAAGCGATTTCAGCTACAGCACGAGCAAAATCACAGGAGTGTTCGTTTTAAGCGTTAAGTTCTGGAAAATACTTCATAAAATTGTTCCGACATGTAAAATTGGAGTAGTGATGAAATTTTGACTCTTAATTATACATAGCTAAATAAAAAATTTAGTTCATTGAGCAGTTCCTCATATATCCCGTTATTTATCGTACACTTAACCTCTCAAGGAATCATGAACCGATCTGCTTGGTTAACCATCGCATTGTCCGCAACCACGCCCGCAACTTTGCACATTTCTTCCGCTATTCTTTGCTATATTCTGATAATAACACAATCCGGAGTCAGAAGTTAAAGCAAACGGTTTTTTTTTCCTCCCTTTCAGGATAAGCTTTTTATAAAAGGTTGGGTATAAAACCCAAGGAAAGTATGCTGACTCTAATTACAACAGTAAACTCTTTGAAGTACTTAATGGTCAGGAATGTTATCTTAAAATAACCCAAATGTGATCTCTTTCCACAGCAGTTTGTTATGACATACTTAATCCCAAACCACATGTTGTAAATACATGATACCTTCAAGAAAGGAAAAATCCATCATCGTTATACAACACTCCACTTTCCAACAAGAGAATCTGAGAGTAAAGTGTAAAATTTCAAGGCTTGCTATTAACGGAATGCGGGTACATCAAGATATAAATATCTCTTTTTTGTCCTTTAAGTACTAAACAATGAAAATACAGAGGTGGTGTACAAATTATAAAAAGCAAAGTCACATACTGCAAGAAACACGCAGATGTTTACAATTAATTATTTAATTACTTATTAATTTGAGCTTTCCTTCTAACTGTAATGTAAGGTCCAAGAAATCTTAAAAACGCAAGTTCCACCAACACAGTTGACAATTTTGAAAAAAATAGAAGTGATATTATCTTAAATACGAGATCTTCAAGCATTTTAAAATGTTTAGAGCACCTAAACATGAATTTAATGAAATTTAGTAAGGTTTATATTTTAAAGTTGATAGCTGGAACTTAAAATGAAATTCAATACGAATAGGAACCTATACTTTTGTAATAAAGAAACTGAAGAGTTATTTAAAATAAGAAAGACAAATACAACAAATGGATAAAAATATAACAACTGGAATATGAAATAAAAGTTAAGAAGATACAAACACGAATCGAAAAGAAAGTAGCAGAAGAGAAAAATAAATAAATAAATGGAATAAATCCTGTGGTAATATACAAACCTACCTGGGCAGCCAAAAAAGCGAGGAAAAGTATCATGGTAATCGCTTAATCAATGTAATGAATGTATTTCTGTGCATAAGTAGAAATCACACTTCTTTTAACAGAACACAGAAAAAAACTATATCTAGAAGACCAACTAGAGGTAATATATGTAGAAACTGTAATCAATCCTCTCAAAAAGACACACGCAGAAGTTGTCACACTAACAGAACTCTAAAACATGGAACAAGAAATGTTTTAAGTTTAAGCTAAGGCTTGAAAAACATCTAAATGTGGACATTATGTCAAATTCTTGGAAAATAGGACTTTTGTGTGCAATATATATGAATATAAGAATTACGGAAGCATTCTATAAAAAGATATTAAAATACTTCTTAAAACAAGAATATCAACGTTAGAAACAGAAGAGCAGAGAGCTCTTTTGTGTCAGGTATATCATTCGCAACTTGTTCGTCTCTTGTTTGCAGACTTACAAAAAGCATACGACAGCACGCCATGGATAAAACTATGGGAGCATCAAGATATTTTCGAATAAACAGCACTCTTATTCAAGCAATGAAACTTATACAAATATTAAATTACATATTACAACTTGCGTTTATTTGTCACTAAAGGATTATATAGATTAGTTTGAGATATACCTTCAATATTGATTAGTTTGGAAAATAAAAATTTCATAAGCGGGATTGTTGCAAGAGACTATATGTAGACTATTATTTGCTGATGACTAACAGTTATTGGGGAAAATTATGAAGATATAACTAGCAAACCTTTGGAAGAATATGAGAAATCGAGAATAAAGCAAAATAAATGTCAATTGGATCAGACTCAAAAGATTTACATTTGAAAATGGAAGTACGAGGTATGATCAACTGAAATCCGTCCGTCCCCATTTCTCGCTCACCTTGGATCACCAATTAGTGGAGATAAAGGGGCAAGGAAAGAGAGTACTTTATGGATCATACTACGGTGGGAGGTGCAGTTACCTTGCGCCGTTTGAATGCAATATGGCGGCGATTCCAAAGGGTCATAAGTGGGTCAATGTGCTGCGATGCAATGTTAGTCAACTGAAATTCCTCGTCGTATGAATGCCGGTATGTTGAAGACAACAGTAAAGGATTGACCATGCGTGTTTCGGACAGAACATCAACAAACGGCCGACTTTCCATATGAAAATGAACGTGTATCGAAAAGTCTGTTCCGTGCATGTGACGGAGAGGCGTAAGAAACAACGGAAGAGTTTGTGTCTGCAATACGTGGAAGATGGTTAAGACCGCACAACCCACACTGTCACTTTGCGATTTTCATTTGTTCGGACCTCTCAAGAAATTTCAGAAGAGCAGAAGCTCCCACAAGGCTGCGAGGTGAAACTTGTTCACACATAACCACGATCCTTCTTTTCGAGGCTTGATAAAGCACTACAATGCCCAGGATAACTACATAGTAAGTAATTTTTATTCCTTAAATATTGCTGCATCTGCTCGTGTTTAGTTTTTAATTCATTTTTTGTTTTATGTATTTGAAATGGATATAGTAGGATTTCAGTTTATCACGCCTCGTATATATATATATATATATATATATATATATATATATATATATATCAGTATAACAGATACACATATATAACTAAGGATATAAATATAAAAAATTATATAAAATCACAATTAGCAAAGAAAGATCATCAATATAGAAATTAAAACAGTATTTTATGAGGTAAATACAGTCATAATTATAACTAAAATAAAATGTATATAATGAGTTATTATGAAGAACACAATAATATAGAATTTTAAATAAAGATTCAAACAAAATTGTATTCTACATAAATAGGATTTAGCGGAGTTCGGTGAAAATTCCACGGAAAATGAAAAATGAAAATTAAAGAATATTTTATCGAAAATCAAAATAAAACAATTTAAATGTTTCGGCTATATGAAAATGATGACACAGGATAGAGTGTCGAAGAAGGGTATGAGTGGTTCCCTATAGAAAGAAAAAGGAGAAGACCGAAATTAACATGGACAAAGGGAGTAATAAAAACAATTAAAGAAAGGGAATTAGAAGATGGGACCTGGGGAACATAGAAGTAGGAGAAAGACTATTGAAAAATGTCAAAGACATTGAAAAGGCTGACAATGGCGACGATAATGAATATCAAATTCAAAATTTTATACTATTTTTTTTTCTAAATTTCTCTATTGAACTTCTTTATCATGGAGTCGCAATATCCTGAAATTCCTTCACATACCTCACTTGACATCAAGGCAAGCATCACAGGATATTGCGTGTCAAAGAGCTATCATTAAAACTGGAGAAAGCTTTCCAGAAGTTCCATTTCCAAACTTTAAACAAATCATAAAGAATTAAAAATGTTAAAACATAAGGGGATTATAAATAACACAAAAAAATATAAATTAACATTGAAGTAATCCAAAAATAATCAACACCTTTCTTATCATCATTTATTAAAAGACTTTAAGTTAATTATAAAATGTCCAGAACTAAAACGTGACCATATTGGTAGCAGCTTACAAAATGTTAATATTTTTTTATTTAATATTTTTGTCAAAAACAAATTATGACAACAAATAGTGAAATTAAAACCTTTGTACCTGATTGGGTAGAAAATTCTATGGTTACATGAATTAAACAGTTAAATATAGCTACATATGTATAGTCGGTGCATCAGAAGAGAATGTTGTGCATAACAACTCTTAAGCCTAATGCATTTGCATTAGCGTACCCCTGAACAGACATAATGCAGTGTATATTTTCATATTCCGGTTCTAAAAGGATTTTTATAGTAGCGGGGATAAGAGCATTTTGCAATTCTTGTCGTGTTTGAAGTGTGATCATTCATCAGTACTGAGTTAACTACGGTGCCTAGCTAGGTTGTAATATGTAGAAATTAATTCTCTACTGTTGTATTTTAAATCTCTCAAACTTTGCTAGTGTTTTAAGCTATTCAGCATTATGCGGTCACTGCAAAGTGCCCATTTTAAAGCTATAGCTGTGAACTGGCTCAAAAGGCTGTTATACTGTGCACGACTAAATAGAATTCCGGAAGTGAACGTGTCTGTTCATTGAGCAGATTTTCATCATATACTCTGCTCACAGTTTTGCATCAAAACGTAAAATTTTATAAAAATATTTATGTTTGTTCTTTTCCGAAATGAAGATGAAAGGATGAAAGAAACAGGGCGCGTAATGAATCATCTGTTATTACATTCACAAGGCAAAATGAAATTCAACAAAGATACTTCACCAACTTATGTTGAAACAGCGTTTAAATTTCAAAATTTACAAAGATAGTCGTAATAAAATGTCAGGACCTACTTCATACTCCAGATGCGTTAAAAAGAAAAACTAGACGTATTTCTAAAAGACAAAAAGCCTTGTTTACAAACTACCAAACTAATATAACCAAGTAATCCTTCGAGTCCAGGAAGCAAATCGGAGGCTAATCGTGCTCTCGTGCACAAGGAAGACTAAACCCCACGGCGCCACAAGCCCCATAAAACAGCAAAAAGAGACAAACCTTAGACAATCAATTTCAGATAGGAGTCTACGGTATACGAAAAAAAAAATAATAAATTGAATTTAGATGCTGATAAGTCTGTGTTAAAGCAAAATGGGATACAGAGTTGTCTAAGAATGTCTTCAAACCTGCTTTGCGAGTGAGAAATCTCAATTTTCAATAGCTCATTATCGGTGTTTTCAAGATTTAGTGTTACCAAATCCCTTAAAATATCGAAATAATTTTATGACAGTAAGGCACTGAACAACATTAACTAATTTGTGGTGTTGTGTAGCTTACGGTGTGAACTAATGGATAAGGTGACAGACTGTGGATTTGAAGGGTTATTTACTTGTTTGTTTATTTATTAATCAACGAGACTCTAACTTTAAAACAATGATCCGCTTTTACTTAACGCCACTATCATACCGACTGCGCCAAACATGTTCCAGATCCACTTTTACTTAACGCCACTATCATACCGACTGCGCCAAACATGTTCCAGATCCACTTTTACTTAACGCAACTATTATACCAACTACTCCAGACATGTTCCAGATCCGCTTTTATTTAACGCCACTATCATACCGACTATGCCAGACATGTTCGAGATCCGCTTTTACTTAACGCCACTATCATACCGACTGCGCCAGACATGTTCGAGATCCGCTTTTACTTAACGCCACTATCATACCGACTGCGCCAGATATGTTCCAGATCCGCTTTTACTTAACGCCACTATCATACCGACTGCGCCAGACATGTTCCGGATCCGCTTTTACTTAACGCCACTATCATACCGACTGCGCCAGACATGTTCCAGATCCGCTTTTACTTAACGCCACTATCATACCGACTACGCCAGACATGTTCCAGATCCACTTTTACTTAACGCCACTATCATACCGACTACGCCAGACATGTTCCAGTTCCACTTTTACTTAATGCCACTATCATACCGACTATGCCAGACATGTTCCAGATCCAATTTTACTTAACGCCACTATCATACCGACTACGGCAGACATGTTCCAGATCCGCTTTTACTTAACGCCACTATCATACCGACTACGGCAGACATGTTCCAGTTGCACTTTTACTTAACGCCACTATCATACCGACTGCGGCAGACATGTTCCAGATCCGCTTTTACTTAACGCCACTATCATACCGACTACGCCAGACATGTTCCAGTTCCGCTTTTACTTAACGCCACTATCATTCCGACTGCGCCAGACATGTTCCAGATCCGCTTTTACTTAACGCCACTATCATTCCGACTGCGCCAGACATGTTCCAGATCCGCTTTTACTTAACGCCACTATCATACCGACTGCGCCAGACATGTTCCAGATCCGCTTTTACTTAACGCCACTATCATTCCGACTGCGCCAGACATGTTCCAGATCCGCTTTTACTTAACGCCACTATCATACCGACTGCGCCAGACATGTTCCAGTTCCACTTTTACTTAAAGCCATTATCATACCGACTACGCCAGACATGTTCCAGTTCCACTTTTACTTAACGCCACTATCATACCTACTACGCCAGACATGTTCCACAATTTACGTCGATAGCAGTGCGCTATCATTCATTGTTTAGTGATATACTGCTTCTTTAGAAATTTACTGCTATAAGTTTGAAATTTGTTGCGGCGGATCTTAAATTATCCATCTAAGCTTGCTTATCTAAATCCCCCTACAATGTTTTGAATCTGTACTATTAACAACCGTTTAATGTTTTTATTGCTCTTAATTTGCAAATCAGAATTTTGGAATATGACGTCAACTACCTATCAGACTTCTTAATTGCCTTGGATAGCTCCTAGGTGAAGCTACGTTAGGAGCAAATATATGTATGTATTAATTTGTTTGCTCTGTAATTGGGCTTAACAACCGCTAGTAGTGAACAAATAATGAAATTGTGATATCTATAAGTTATAACATGTGCTTACAACTTGTTTACATCTAATTTAATTTTGACTGTAAGTATCGAAATAAAATTATTGGAACCAATAAATAAAATACAGGGAAACCTAACAATGTAGTCCAATTAGTAGAAAATTTTAATTTTACATCACTTTAATACATATAAATTATCTTAACAAAATACATTATCCATACGTGTTCACTAATTTCACTTAATATCTACCTACTATAATGTATGTCAATCTAATTTAATCTAAGTCAATACAATTAATACACGCCACATAATTAAATACATGTCAACCAATTAAATACATGTCAATCAATTAAATCCGTTTCAACCAATTAAATCCGTTTCAACGCAATTAAGTATATTTCAATGTAATTAAATACACGCTACCGTAATTATATACATGTCAACGTAAATAAAAATTGAAAGCATGTCACCTAATTAAATACATTTCAACCTGAATAAATACATATAAAATGCCGATAATATGTAAACCTAATTAAACCCATAGCAATTGCTGATCTGTTAACTAAAGCACCTCTCAAAGTTTATCTTAATTATAACTTAAAGGGCAGTCCTCAAAGACCGCTGCAGGTAAGGAATTGCAATCATCAATGATTGCCCTATTTAAGAAAAAAGTTTCCTACGTGTGTATTCTGTTGCCTTCCTTGACTTTTAAATTTACGATATCCCTTTAAGCAATACAAGGGTATGTTAAGATTAAGTACAAGATCACTGTATTAAAGTACACAGTAACGTTTTCATACATTTCAGAAAAAGAATATTCTATTAGCGTATATAGAATTCCAAGAAATCTTGCAGGAATGTTAAAAAAAAAAAAAAAAACAAATTCGTGCAATCATTGTTGCCGTCAATAAGACGAGATCGTTTTAATACTCATATCTCCAGGAAAAAAAAATATTTAAAATTACATGCATAATAAACGTCGGAAGTTAAACTACATGCATGTTTTATACTTCCACAGAGAGGCATGTAACTGAATCACTTAACGTTTAAAGTCGGTCAGGCACATGTGTATGTGCGCACATAAAATTTTCTAAATTAGTGAACCCAATGGCGGTGTGGTCAAAATGTAAATAAGGACATAAAGTGTTCATACAATAATTATTTTACGTTTATCAACGTATTTCATTTTTGTGTACCACACGGAACTAATAAGAGTCTCATTTAATAAAATAAAATAACCATACAATAATGTTAATGTTCTAGTTGTGACTGCCATACTAGAAATATAATTTACGAAAGATGCTGAGAATACCTCCTTCACATTTGATACATAGAAGTTTGTTAACAAGTAAAATGTAGCAGCCACTATGAAGACCGATATGATATTTCGCGCTAACTTAATTTCTAAGATGCGTTATTTCAGAGTTGCGAACTTTTCAAGAACACCCGGTATAACACATTAACACTATAGTGTCGGAGACTGATTCTTTTATTTTCGATCTGTAACATTACAAGTTATGAAAAGGCATGTAATTTTCTTTTCATGGAACAAGAAGATGGCTGGATAAACTGACATAATGCTCACAATCGCAAAATTGTGTAACGCGCGTTTTATAACACAGGGACACACATTTTTCCAGTTATTGCTATCTCTTGTATCGTCGATGTTTAAACAACTACAATGCTTAAAATGTTATCGCATTTTTATTTTTATTATTTTGTTTCAAACAATTTCGGTAATCCTTGATTTGACTGCATGAATAAACAGATGGCGTCTCTTACACTGTCAGTGCTAACAATATTTTTCTTATTTAACTGCAAAATATGTTTGCTTAAATTTGTTTAGTTCCTAAACTTAAGCTTATACTAACGAAATCTCTTCAGTCTATAAATTTGAGATGCCTCAATAAGTTTCACTTGTACACCGTGTTTTACAAGATTAAGTGCTGCGCATCTAGTGACGTGCTGAAATTTGGTGAATTGTGGCATAATACTTATATAATTTAGCATCCAGGTCTTCACAACGACCATATCTTTTCATTTATAACATTTTTGCGGGGGAAAAAGGTGGCATCACTAACTTGCAAATAGTATAAAGCCCAGATTGGCCTTGTTGAAATTAATATTTGCAAGGAGATGAGGTTGCAAATGTTAGTCAAGCTGAAAGAGCCCATGTTAATTTGACAATTGGAAAGGAGAAGGAAAAGGCTGAAATATTTTCATGGAATGGTATTGTAATGTTAAATGACTGCATTTTTAAAATAACCGTCACACGCGTCTGTTATGTATGGAAACTCATAAGTTTGAACCGTAAATGCATCACCCAGACAACTAGGCCCCTATTCCACAAAAGTACGACGTAATATATTGCAAGTGTCTTTGTAAAGAAGCAGTTATAGTTTTGTGTTACACAATATAATGTACACAATTGTAAAGTATTAGCAGACAGTTGGAAGTGGCGCCATATAAGAGCAAAATTGAGGATCAACTGTCTGACAAATTCTTACTTTGAATTAGGTAATGTTCACTCCTTTGCTATACATTTGTATTTTTTATGACAGAACAAATTATCATCATTTGTCTGATATGTTTATTCATAATAATGTATTAGTATTTACCAATATTCAAAAAGTTCACCTATAAAATTTCTCCCGAAATAAGCCCAAGTGGTAGTTTTGAAATATAAATCATTAGAAATGAATTCATAAATATTATAGTATCCAAATTTAATAAAATCAATCAGGATGATTTTTCCCGATACAATGCATATTTAGTGAATAAAGACAATTCTAACACCATCTATAAAGTTGTATACATGTTATAGGAGGCCGTAGCCGTTTAATAGCCGAGAATTAAAACACTGCATCAGCGGACAAGGTTTATAACTAAACCACAATATTAACGCTATACATTGGGGCTTTTTACACTACAACTTTAACCATTGGACGATGGTAAAGTGTTTTAATCCATTTTTTAATTAAGATGAAGGGGAAATTTTTCAAAATAATACAACACTTTTACGTTTGGTATTTGCTAAAAGTTGCGAAGTCGGCCTTAAAATAGTTTAATTAGTGTACTTTAATTTATTTGAAAATTTAAAATAGTTTTATCATAATGCATTCCAGTTTTGTTGGAAAAATATATAACTGCAAAATCATTTTTCTATTCTTTCTCTGAGTAATTAGTGACACGAGAAAAAATGTGAAAGAAAGTAACGTTTAAATTTGTTCAATGATGGCTTTAAGCTTATTTTTATGCAGAAATATAAATTCAGTTTGTATTTATGCCTAAGTCATAAATATACCGAGTGAATGAATGTAGATATCGTTGAAAAACCGAAAAATACAAAATAGAAAAGTTATGAACACTTTTCTCTGGTCTTTCACAAATTGATAGAAAAAATGTTGGAAAAAGGAGACGTTTGGTAAACTCTTTCAGCTGCTGTGCAGGTGAGTGCTAAGGATGGGAGATTTGCGGTGGAGCGAAAATTGAATGCTGTCCCACAGTGCCATTTTGCTGCAACCTGAACGTCGGTAAGATAACGCGATTATGTTGTACAAATTGCATCCGGGATGTAATTGAAACAAACGTTTTCAACGATTAATGCGAATACCTAAAAACGAAACACTTTTTTTAAACATTTGAATAAGAAAATCATTGAAAATAAACGTTTTACTTACACGTACTTCAGGTAAGCACCAAATATGCAATGCGTTTTACTTGAATTATAAATGAAAGAGAATGCAGCAATCATGTTTTACATAGAAATCAAATTAAATTGAGATAAACGCAAAATATTTTCATTTAATATTTTATGGGAATAGAATAAAAATAATTAACTGAATTTATTTAAACATTCACTGAATATTTTCATGATTACGTGCGTATGTGCAAAGGTGCATGCTATAAGTGAACGGTCAAACTGCTGTGTCGTTTTAAGTGCTCAGTCTCCACAGTGCGCGCACCCCTCATACCAAACCGGGAGTATCACGTGTCTTCAAACTCAATCCCGTGGCAACATCGAACATAAAAGTTATACAAAATAAAAATGCTCAATTGTGGTGAAACAAAGCGCTTAAAGAAGAGAGGGAAGAGAACGAAACAGCTGACCAACTGCGTTCCACCATGTCTTTCAATACGCCTTGTTATATTAACGTGTTAGAATTATATAACCATGAAGGGTCCTCAAAAATTTATTTCTTGATATACGTTTTGTGTCTGTGTGATGAATCATTCCTTAGCTGTTAAGCCTTTATACCCATAAAGGTTCTAAAAATAAAGCAAAAATATCAATATACTGAAAATTTTGATGCATTACTTCTTGAATATATCGCCCATTTTCTTCTTAACTATTAATGTATAGTAAACAAACAAAAACATATCTGAGCAATGGTAATAATACGAAACGCAGTTTTTTTTTTTTTAGCTAGTTTATACTACTTCTCTTTCATTTTATTTAGTTTAAGAGATTTAGAAAAGCATATTACACCGAAAGAAATACCAAAATTGAAAATGTCATTGTGTTTTTGTAATGCAATTTAAAAATGTAGAAAATTATATATATATATATTTTTTTTTTTTTTTGGGCCTGCACCATTTATCGTTACAGATAAAAAAAAACAAATTAGATTAAAAGTTTAAATGTTGCACCTACTTTTACAAACTACTTCAAAGAGCGCATTTGTGAGTTCAGTATACTAACATTTCCCATTAATGCGTGATATAGAGAATATTTATACAAACATCGTATACATGAGTAGATAAAAGTACGAACAATGTATTCCGTTATACTTAGATTGCATATTTTGTGCTTAAAAAGTTTCATGTAATTTTACCTGTTCAGTTCAAGCAAAGAGTTGCAGATACAAACTCAGGAAGGGTGCTAAAAGAGAAGGTTATTTACTTACTGGGTTACTAATACTTAAATATTTTAATGAGCAGGTATTTGCACACACAACAATTAACAGTCTTTTCAACTGCGGAAAATGAAATTCTTTATTATTACTAGTGGTCTTGCTACACTGAAAGTTCTACAAATGTTTCTTCATTTCTTCCTTAATCCCAAGTGAAAATAAGGACAGGTGTACTACCGACAGTGCAGTAAGAATTCCCTTCATCAGTTTGCGGTCCTAGTACCACCGCCAACACCGACTGGGTGACGTCACTAACTGCGGACGATCGATGACGTTGCGTGATGCAGAAACTCCGGCAGATACAGGAGGAAATTTTCGTTCAGAAGGAAGGCGTTGGATGAATGTCTTCTTCTGGACAAAGGGAGTCACAAACGCCATTACATTAGCATAGTAGAGGGGGCATTTGCTGCCAGAACTAATTAACCAAGAGTTATATGTCCTAACAGTGCCAAGACCTGGCATTACAGAGTAATATATTGCAGGTCCACGTGACGATATAACCACTGTAATCGCACAAAATGCCTTTCATTTTTGCTAAATAAAAGAAGTTAAAAGTATTTTTAATCTCTTTATTTTTACTCCAAAAATGTACAGTTCTTACTTAATAAGCAAAGATATTTAGTGTAAATGCAGAAAATATTGAAAAGTATCTCCAGGGCAGTACAGTATATTCCGAATATAAGACGCATCTTTTTTAATTGTTTCGTTGCTCGAAATTTGAATGGAACTTTATTTTATAAAAAGGCAAATTTAGTATAGCAGTATGGCCTATTTTAAAAACTTTAAACATATTTCTCACTTTGCAACTATTAAACTATTCTTTTATAAATGCGACAATTTTTCATTTTATTTCTGTATGTCTTATATTCTTGTTGCAAGCAAACAAGGCATCGCGTTGAAGTCCCTAGCGACGAACTTTAGCTACTACCTCCAACACGCGCGCCGGATTCCACGCGTTTACCCGTGTAAGATATTTTTTCTTTCGAAGCGCGCAACGAACGACATTTGCTTTGTGAACTCCATGACACCTTTCTTCAATTCCCAATAAATAAAAAATAAGGTGAATCAATGATTTTATTGATCACTAATATATTTTAAAAAAATTATAATTTGTTTACCTTTGTCCAACTAATCGCTGAACCCTGGTGTTTGGATCTCCTACGGTTTTCCGTTGGAATATTCAGAAAACTTGGACTCAGCTGCTCCTAAATATTTATCGCATAAACAAAATAAAAATAAAAACATACAATCAAAGAAAAACCAGGTACAAACTAAAAAACAATAGAGAACTGTTTCTAAGTTGTCTGCATGTCCCTGCATTGCTCAGTACAGCCTAACTTCAGGATGTTGCCCGATGAAGTCATATCATTTTCTCTTTAATTCTACACTTAAGTTTGAAACACACCCTCCCCCGCTTTGTAAATTCCTCAAACGTATAGCATCTTGCCTTTCTCATCCATTTGTTTCGTAATCTTACCAAATGTTCCATCATTTCTACGTTAGATTTTCCTTCTATATTTAACATTCTTTTCCATAACATCTCATCCATAATACACTGCTGGCCATTAAAATTTTAGCACCCGTTAGGGACGCGTTTAACCGACCGCACACTTTTTTTGAAGGAATGCACGTGACAATATTTGATTAAGGGGATTCGTGGCATTATGGGGATACGGGATGTCATTCCGAGAAATTAGTGCTGGACAAAATGTGTACATAGCGAAACGAATATTAGATCATTTGATCTAAGTAGCACGAACACACAAACGTGAAGGATCACAATGGCCCCGTCAAAAAACCGAACGAGAAACAGACATCATTTCCACATAGTTATTATGAACAAGCACAACGTGTTACAATTTTAATGATCAGCAGTGTTATCGTCCCATTTCCTGACATATACCTTGTCTCTACGCAGTACAACAAATAATGAAAAAGGTTGTCTATTTCTGCACATGCAGGACATATATCTATATCACAACTATCTTTCAGATCTCCCTAAATTAACTAACGAATTATCTGCCCATGCAAATTCTTCTCTGCCCATTTTATAAATAAATTAAACTTTTTTCTCTTCTCCATTCTTGTTTCATAACTTGACATGGTATTAAAAGTTTATCAGGCTACAAAATATCTCTTTGCCTGTCAGTAGCTTCGATTCTAAGCCTTGACTCTTTGCAAAATGCTCACAATACTATATTATTTTGCCTCCCATACATAACTCATTACAATTCCGTGTAAACTTTCCATCACTTTGATAAATTAAGATCCTTTCTACATCCATTTCTCCTGTATACTCGCATTAAAACATCATTTCTTCTTCTAAGTACAGTACTCTGTATAAGTTATTTCAGCTATACTCAAATGAATAAGTACGTCTTCACTTTTAGTCTCGTTAATGAATTTACCTATGCTTTCTTGGTACAGACGGTGAAACAGTATATGATAGTTGTGCACCCAGAGGACATTTTTACTAAAAATGAAGTCCACTTTCTTTGTACCACCTTTCGGATAACATCGTCAACATACATCGGAACCTAAATCGATAACTATGTCATATTCTTTGTTACAGTTCATCTTAGAGCACATATAACTCTAAGTTTGTAAAAATGTTATATTTTCTCCTCTGAACAAGGTAGAGACCAAACTGAAAAATTGCCTTATTTTGAAAAGTCAATTATAAAAGCTGCATCGATTGATAAAACCATAAATTATGAAAGTATAATAGCGATTTATAACGTTGATAAGAGGGAAAATAAGTGGAAGAACTTTTTTTACTTTCATTTCAGCGTACAGGAAATATTTTTTTTCTACAAAAAGCATCACGGCATTTAGAGATCCGTATATCGACTAAGCTGGTAAATACAACAAAACACGTCTTCAATTAATGAAATTTAATACACGGTAGCTAGTATATAATTCTAAGCTATGAATAATTAAAATTCAAATTTAGGTAACAGACTCATGAAGTAGCTCTTTATAGTTATATTTTAAACGATTATGACCCCTAAACTGATTGAATGTGTAATAATCTTGAGTGAAGCGTACAAGTATTGACCAGTCGTGTAGCATTTGCTCCCATGGTACAACGTGGCACCCTCGCTGAATGTTTTGCAAGCAAGGTCACCCCAGTTACGAGTAGGTTAGCGGCGAACTGCTGCGTGCTTCATTAATTTTAAACTGTGTTATGGCCAGTGTCAGTTTTGAGTAAAGATTATAAAATTTAGAATTAATCGTTATTTAAAAAATATAAAAATTTAGGTTTGTGATTAATAAGTCATACTAATCCAGAAGAGAGGAGAGGGGAGGAGAGTCCACTCCTCAAATGTGGACATGATTTGAATTAGAAGTACCAGCGTTAAAGTTGTAAGGCGTTATCATTAGTCTAATTTGTAAAATTCAGGGAAAAGTAAAACATTCGGCATAAAAAGCAAATGCAGTAAATACACTTTAGCGCTCAACGGTTTCAAAACCTTTCCCAGCAAAAGAGGATCTCTTGTGGTTTTGTTTGTATATAATTAAATGTTTTATTTTATACACTGTCGATAGTGAACGGTATCCATAAGCTGCCAAATTTTAAATTTCTATCTTATCTGATTCTAATACAAGGGGTTATTTAAGTCACGGGCCGGTAGAGGACGGCTGCGTACTGAGAGAAACCAATCAAAGTCGTAAATGTATGTGCAGGTAGTAACTTGTAGTTAGTTTGAGAGAGGTTTTGTCAGCGAATGTTTGTGAGTTCCTGTATTTTATTATGTGCTATTTGTTCTTCCTTACATCGCCATATATAGTCTTGAAGAACTGGTTTTTATTCACCATACAAATATGAATTGTGAATTCCTGCAGGAAAGCGCTGAAACGATTCGCAAGAAGATATTCCGTCAATTGCGTTCCAGGTAGAGAAATTGTTCAACTTGTTAAAACGTTAAAAGAGGTAGATATCTCAATGACAAGAAATGTGTTCTGAACCGCTGTATTCTTACGGGAGAAAAGTTACATGAAATACAGGAATTTCCTAGGCAGAATCCGATAATGTATTGCTGCTGGGAAGCATCATAATCAACGTTTCTTAAATAACAAGTTACAGATTATTATTTTTCAGTTTCAAATGGTATCGTGTGAAGGGCAAGAAAAAACTGGAAGCTTGAGCCATATTCAGAATGAACCAAGAATAATTTAGTACCACTGAATAAAACTGGAAACAAAATAATGTTAATATATTTTTAAAGGAGTATAATTGAACGTAAATGTTTTATTAACAGGGTTATGAAAAATGAAGAGGATAAGATATTCGTATATGACAATTCTTTAGTTTCCTAATTTCAATTTTTAAAATTATACATTTTTAACCTTCCACAGATACATTTTAGTCTCTCAACACTTATGATTTCTAAGAATAAATATGGACGTATGAACAACAATTTGTATACTTAAAAAGCGGGAAATATATCTTAAATATGTATTCGTAAGTAAATACTTATGTGGTTCGATCATAACTCTTCAGTCAATATGTCACCCTCACCAATGGCCGATGTCGTGTAGGCCCGGACTTGTGAGCGGGAGGTCTGGAGTTCGAATCCCACCAGGACCATCCTTCCTGACTGAGGTTTTTTGCAGGTTTTGCTCAGTCCTCATAAATGGAAAAAGCCAGGGACGTACCCTTAACTTACGATTGGAACGTTTCCTTCCCTTAAAAAAATCCTTTCCCAGTTTATTTCATCTCATAGATCATAATTGTCCACCACATGTGATGCCTCAGTAGTTAAGAACAGACGTTAAACACTATTCAAACAAGTCAGTATGTCAGCAAGGAAAAAGAACTTAAGTTAACGAAATTTTATTTTACGAAAACTATAAAAGTGAATATAAAACCATTTCTTGTTGAATTCTAAAAAAGCTATCAGATTTTCCCCAGGCAGGGATTTGTAACGGCCACGTTTTACAGAAATCAGTGCAGAACATATTGAGACTTAACTAATATGTTGTAAAATATGATTTTATGACGGTTTGCACCTTGAAAACTAGATCGAGTGATAAGCGACATAATAATCTACCACGTAAAAGTTACACATATACTGAAATTTTTGCATAGATGAGAAATAAAAGAATTAAAGACCTGCTTGAAATAATATATAGACAACTAGAAAGCTTCATCCTTTTCATTTTCATTTTTATCCGACAAAACACTTTTTTTTTTTTTTTTTTTTGCTGCAATTTTGTTTATGTCTCTAGTAAAGCCCTATTGGAGCAAAGCAAGAGCTATGCATAAGAAATTATTTTAAACATGCGTCTATTTTGTATTTCTCATTGTGAAACTGGGTAAACTGAATCGGTAACAGAGGTGTCGAATAAACAAAGAGCTAAGGTATAAAACAACCTAAGCAATAAATGTCGGTATAAAAGGGGAAACACTCTTGCATCAATAGCCAATGAAGTGAAAAGCTTTATAACGTCACGTCGTTACTAAAGCCTCGGGAAGGGAAAAGAAATAAGTATTAGCAAATGAAATGAGTTTCTGGGTCAAGCCGAAAAGGAATAAGAAAGCAGAATTCAAGAGAACAGAAGCCAGGAAATCCAATACAATAAGAGCACAAGACGTAAATAATAGGAATGACAATAGCAATGCACAATAAAAATGGGTTATAAAAAGAAACAATATATGTAGATGTGTTTCATAACTTTGCAAACATGTCACTTCAGTTCGCCGAGTAGAAGTAGCGTAATATTGACATATAGAGAGTTGCCTAGCTAAGTATGCGAGGAGAGAGGAGGAATTGTACCATCCAAGCAAAACATTACACGCAAACGCTTGCGTATATAGTGGTAGTGGTAATAGTAGTAGTAGTGATAGTTTTTTTTTTTTTTTTGAATAGTGTTTAACGCCCGTTTTTACTACTGAGGCACCACAGGCGGTGGACACTGATGATACATGAAATGAAATGATACATTGGGAAAGGATTTATTTTTTTTTTAAGGAAGGAAGCGTTCCAGGCCTAAGTTTAGGTACCTCCCCGGCATTTGCCAGTTATGAAGACTGAGGAAAACCTGGAAAAAACCCCAGTCAGGGAGGACGGTCCTGGCGGGATTCGAACCGCAGACCTCCCGCTCACGAGTCCATGCCTTAACGACCTCGGCCACCCGTGGCGGTTGAGTGGTAGTAGTAGTAGTAGTAGTAGTAGTAGTAGTAGTAGTAATAGTTGTATTAGTAGAGATAGTGGTAGTAGTAGTGGTAGTAGCGGTAATAGTAGTAGTAGTAGTAAGTAGTAAGTAGTAAGTAGTAGTAGTAGTAGTAGTAGTAGTAGTAGTAGTAGTAGTAGTAGTAGTAAGTAGTAAGTAGTAAGTAGTAGTAGTAGTAGTAAGTAGTAAGTAGTAGTAGTAATAGTAGTAGTAAGTAGTAATAGTAGTAGTAGTAGTAGTAATAGTAGTAGTAGTAGTAGTAGTAGTAGTAGTAGTAGTAAGTAGTAGTAGTAGTAGTAGTAGTAATAGTAGTAAGCAGTAGTAGTAGTAGTAAGTAGTAGTAGTAGTAGTAGTAATAGTGGTAGTGGTAATAGTAGAGGTAGTAGTAGTAGTAATAGTGGTAGTGGTAATAGTAGTAGTAGTAATAGTAGTAGTAGTAGTAGTAGTAGTAGTAGTAATAGTGGTAGTGGTAATAGTAGTAGTAGTAGTAGTAGTAATAGTGGTAGTGGTAATAGTAGTAGTAGTGATAGTGGTAGCAGTAGTAGTACTAATAGTTGTATTAGTAGAGATAGTAGTAGTAATAGTGGTAGTAGTAGGAGTAGTAATATAGTGGTAGTAGTAGGAGTAGTAGTAGTAGTAGTAGTAGTAATAGTGGTAGTGGTAATAGTAGTAGTAGTAGTAGTAGTAATAGTGGTAGTGGTAATAGTAGTAGTAGTAGTGATAGTGGTTGCAGTAGTAGTAAGTAGTAGTAGTAGTAGTAGTAGTAATAGTGGTAGTGGTAATAGTAGTAGTAGTGATAGTGGTAGCAGTAGTAGTAGTAGTAGTAGTACTAATAGTACTGATAGTGGTAGTAGTAGTAGTGACAGTGGGATAATAATAATAATAATAATAATAATAATAATAATAATAATAGTGGTAGTGGTAGTAATAGTAGCAGTAATAGTAGTTGTAGTAGTAATAGTAGTAGTCGTAGTAGCAGTGCTATTTATTATTCCACTTATACCAGGTATAACTGCACATCACAGTCGCCAAAACCGTTCATGCTCTTGTAAAATACTTCATTTCTGAAATTAATTCTAACAAAGGAAAACAACAACAACATTAACAAAAACGCACATACATACATACATACATACATACATACATACATACATACATACATACATACATACATACATACATACATACGATAATTCTGATATATAAATTTTCGTATTATTTATGTACAATGTTTATAGATTATTCTTGTCCCTAAAACTACGTATTTCATTTAATAAAATTACCAAGTTTAGCGAGATTTGTCTATTTACAATTAAGTCCAACATGCCAGCCTCCTCCTTTTAGAAGTCAATAATGAATCCAGGATATTTTATAAATTGGCATCATCTGTTTATGTACACTTAGACAAAATGTGCACCCAGGTTTCTGGTTCCGCAAATCCTTTAGCCTTGCGTGCCTTCCAGCCTCCCAGTCTGTCATGCTATTTCTGATCTCTTTGTTATGCCTAGCTCCTTCATATAGGTCTCTTTACCCCATCTAGTTTTAATTTCGCTCTGCAGGTCCAGAGATGACCGCTGCATGCATCGCTCCTCTATTTCCTGCCGGTTTGTGTCAGACAGGCGTCTTTTGACTTTTTTCACTACACCATATCTGTTTTAATACCCTTCAGCCAAATATCGTTTAAAATGATTTTAACAATTCCCACCGTAAGCCGCAGTCCTCCGTTTCGGATAGTGCATGATATTTAATTCGTGTCAGTAGCATATTGGCCTAAGGGTTGTTTGTTGTCCTTTAATTATTCTTGGCCAATATCTAATTACATTTATTTTGGTGAATATTGCATCTTCCCAGCATCCCACCTCCCGTAGTACCCCATAGTTCGATGTTCCCTTCCCCACCCCTATAATTCGTTTCCTGTAATTTATTAAGACCGTCTATTTTATCCCACCCCCAAACCTCATTTCCATATATCAATGAGGACCTAACCATTGCCTGGTACACAGTTTTTAATGTTTTGACTGGCATATCCGAGCTAGCAGTCTCAATACCTGAGAGAGTTGACCGCTTCCCTTGTGCTTGACAAAAACTGTCTTTATTCCGTTTTCCACCCATGTAAAATCTTATTTCAAGATAGTCAAATTGTTTAACGGTCTAGAATACTTCTCAATATGTACAATTTTCCATCTTGCCGTAAACAAAACCATTTTTAAAGGTGAGAGCATTAATTTTAGGCTTATTTGCTTGCATACCCCACTGTTTACAATCATCTTGCTGTGTCGTACGCTCTCCACATGATGCACATTGCAAGCAACATGACACTGCAACACACTGGTTGCATGCGACATATAAAGTGAGAATAATATCAAACAGCCACATCGAGATTATGTCTTCGGCTTTCAGTGTTTCAGAAATCGTATAGAAGTTCCAGTCAAATTACTCTGTTCGAGGCTTACTACAGCTCGGGATAACGTGTAATTAGCAAGTGCTGTGGAAAATTACGACTGAAATAAAAAAGATTATAAGCTAGCGTTAACAGCAATATCTTATTTCTTTAGGCGTTCTTCTTCTATACGAAACAGTTCGCAATACTTACGAAATCTACTTGAGATTTACTTTGATAATTATTGTTTGTTCCTGACTTCAGTTGAACTGCATTTGTTTTTATACAGCTTAGCCTAAAACTAATTTTAACAAAATCATTCAAACTAAAAAATTCATGTTTAACTTTCGGTGCTTTAAAAACTCCGTGTTCTCAACACTGGTTTAATGAGCAATGTGCGACTGTATTAGGAATAGGCATTACAGAAATGATAGAAAAATGTATAGGTATTTAAACAGATACGCATATATTTTATAAAGTATTAACTCTTTTACATTCATCAAGGCAGTTTAGAAATTAGGCAACAGTATAGTTAATGATATCCTAAAAAATAGATTCATTTATAATTTTTACTTGCATGCGTAATCATATTGGCAACCCTGGAACCATGTAAAATGAAAGAAAATAAATAACAGCTAATACCATCATTGCGCATGTCCAAGTGCATACTATGCAAAGAAAATTAAATATTCAACAGCAATTAATTTGATTAATATTATTATTATTATTATTATTATTACAAATTAATATGCAATTTTACCCAGTCAAAATAATTTAAAACCACTAATAACCGTGGTTAGGATTTGGTAACGTTATGCAAGAAATTTAGATGTTTCCTTCATTCTCCTCCTAGTGATAAACGCAAGCTATTTCTTTGAAACACGGCACGTTTCGAAATGACTGAAATACATTTAATTTTAATTACTAACATATGTATAAATATTACGAACTGTCTAAAAATTAGTGTATGATACATGTGCTAAAATGATTCTTGTTTGTATGTTTACATAACTAGGCCTCCAACCCCGTTTCGCAAACAACTTGTTCCCAAAATTAATGCCTGTTAACACCTGCATCATAAATAGAGGTGGTACAATTGCTTCGACTGTAAGATATCGGCATAAGCCTGACGCGAGATAGGTACATGACGTCAGAGGGAAGGTGTTGGCGTTTGTGGCTGTAATACATAAACAAGCGACGGCACGCTAGATTAGCTTAGATTAGCTACACTGTGTGGTTGATGTTACGTCAACGCATGTCCATGGTAAAAAACGTTCCGCAATTAATCATGAATAAGTATTTTTCTTTGTGATGCTCAATTTCCATGCACACAAAAGCCGTGACTTGTTTTATCATTCTTAATTTTAATTAGATTTATTTGAATGCAAGTTTTAGTCTTCAAGCTTTCAAGAGCTATCGTGGCCCTCATCATCAGTGAGTGATGTGAAGAAACTGTTCAAAACTGTACTATTTATCTGTCATGTTTTGGGGGAGAAACTAAAGAGAGACCGAGCATATAAGTATTTAAATAGTAGTTGGGTTCAGAAAGGCCTCCGTATATCGATTTAGTTACCTTTATTATTCAAACAGGCAGAGGAAGTTTATGATTATGCCTTTTAGTAGTTTCACAGGCGTGGTATTTGCATCAAAAACTTTCAGCTCTAGGACACAGGCCATAGTGAAAATTTTATTTGATGGAAATTCTGTGTAAGCTAGCTCACATTGCCTCGCTCGTTTATTTTCATTTAATAAACAATACTGTAATACCCTAATATATATTTTATATTCTGCATCTATAATAACATTTTCCATCCTTGATTCTCACTATTACTGTCAGTTGAGAAGCAACAGTCTGCAAGTTAGAGCAAACCTACTCCACGCCCCTTCACGCATTAGTTTATCCGTCTGCTTTTTCAATTATGGAGCATCATTTTCGATGTTCCTTTTTCCTTGATATTTTAAAATGCAAATGCATCTCTCACTATTACACTATATAATCCGTGTCCTCATTTTCTGTTAACACTACATAAAATATGGTCCATACTTTTACCTCCTATTTTCTCTTTCAATTTTTATTTTTCTTTTGTTCAATTTTTGTTAATATGTCATATAATGTACACAGCTGCTGTCTCTAAGTAGAGACAGTTTGTGTTCTGCTCGTGACGTCATAGTATTCAGTAAAGATTGCAAGCTTCGCTAAGCAGGTATGCGTCTTGCTAGGTGTTTCCTTATGAGAACTAGATGCTGACTCGTTCATCACCAACTTGAATATCTACACAATTTAAACGTAACGGACACCGTAAAACAGACGTATTTTCCCTGTCGTAACGGCATTCCATGCCTCTAACATGTCCGCACAGGCTTGCGACACTAGCAGACAGTTGATCTCATCAAGTTGGGCTAGTCATAAATGTATCATTCTGTATAATCCCGTTATTATGAATGAATTTCCATAAACACTGCCCAAGTTAACGTCGCTAAAGTGTTTCTGATAAGGAAACACTCCTCCGTTTGAACGGTTATCAAAACCTAACAAGCAACATATTTGTTCATACCTAAAATGTATACGGAAATTCCTAATTATTTGAATGAATTTCCATAAACACTGCCCAAGTTAACGTCGCTAAAGTGTTTCTGATAAGGAAACACTCCTCCGTTTGAACGGTTATCAAAACCTAACAAGCAACATATTTGTTCATACCTAAAATGTATACGGAAATTCCTAATTATTATCGCCCAACACTTATGTCCTACATATGGCTAATGAGAAAGAACAATTTTCATATTTAAATTAACCCCTATATGTTTGGTGGTTAAACCATAAGCTGAGTCAATACGGAATTAGATTCTCACCGTAGAGAAGCCTTAGGGAAATCTCCAGGGTGGTTCGTGGTTCCGTGCTTGGAGGAGGACAAGGTAGCTCAGTTGGTAGAGCGTCAGTTCGGAAGGTTGAATATCCATGACTGGAATTTCGGGCGTAACTAATTTTTCAAGTCTAATTCTTCATTTCTAGCGTATATCTACACACGACTAGTGTAAAAGAACAATTCCCATATATATCATAAACAAATCTACACCGATCTATAAAGGGAATTATTTTTAGAAACTGCAAAAGTTTAGGTATAGGGTTTATTTTGTACTTTAGAGCAACTAATGTTGCTACCTTTAGATTAAGAAGCACGTGTGATGACATATTAGGTAATCACAGGATACAAAATTTACAATTAGCTGAAAAAGGTTTAACCATAGTCTCAAATACGGTCCACCATTCTTTATTGACAAAAAGTATATCCCTTAACGTCACATATGCTTATCATACTTCTTGAAGTAACGTGCATTATCTACCAAGAACTGTGTATGCTCGGAGGTGGAATGTGCCCATATAAAAGTTAAAAACAGAAGAAACTGAACGGCTTCGATAAAAGTCAATTTTCATGATAAGAAGACTTGATTAAAACATTTGACACAGAATGCTTATAGGGTGCTCACATTCATCCGTGGTGATACGAAGAAGACAAAGAACTGCTTAGCAGAACAGAATGGAGGCACTCTTGTCAAGTACGAACCAACAGAGGGGCTACTGTTGTTCAAATTACAGTATACTTTAATCAAGGTGTAGGAAGAACTGCGTCACAACACATAGACATCGATCCGTGTTGCGTATATAGTGCCTACGTAACTGCGAGCCAGTCCGAGTCTCCATGTTAACCGGTCCATGGTCAAAAATGCGTTCAGTAGGTAAGTGAAAATTATAAATTTTTGGCTGGTTGGTTTCCTTCCATAAAGTGGGAATGGTAATTTGTACATTTACCTGGAGAAGTGATGATATAAGGATAGGGTGGGAAGACTGAAAGGTGCGATTATTTAGGCAATTCAGGGAAAACTTGAGTCCTACTATTTCACTGTTTTTATCTACCTAAACATTACTGAAGACGAACTACATCTTTCTTCAGCAATGAAAGTAGCAGAACAATGCACACCTGAAGGGTTGTAACAGAGTGGTTGAGAAATACGAGAAAGATTTCGCAATTACGTACTGGCAACCACATTCACCGAATCTCAAATTGATTGATGATTTGGCTTATTATGGACGCTCTTTAACATCTCAGGTCATCAGCGTCCCATTCAACTCAGGGCGTGAAACGGCCAACAAATTTTGCTCAGAGGCCTCTCTTTCAGGCTTGAGGTTCTTTTTCGTGCGTAAATGTACGACACGGGACCCACGGCTTTACTTCCCTTTCGAAAGAAGCCATACTTTGGACTTTTACGCCCGAAAAAAAAAAAATCCATGGATCCTGGCCGGGTTTGAACCGCGATCTTGGATTTAGAAGGCAAGTATGGTTACCACTACATCACCAGGACCGACTACCCGGCCTCAACCCGATTGAGGTTTTATTGTATGTTCTGAGCAAACACCAATCCCAAGAATGCAATGCATACAGTTCAAGGAGATGTTCTTAAAGATAGTTGACATGTACCACACCTTGAGGAATACGCTGGTACGATAAGAACGCAGGTTCTAGTAACACATGGCTGACCTTAAGCTTCCGACACACTTTCTGTTGCAGTGTATAAGGAAGAGATCCCATTTTTTCATCGTAATTACACCGTGGAGTTAATTGAATACGCAATTCTCCTAAAAGATTTCAACGTTTATACCCAACCAAACACTCTCAGTGTATTAAGAGTTCATATTTGCTTCTTAAGCGCAGTGAAGACGTAGGCAAGCTTCAACAAACAAAGATGATATTTACGACACGTGAATATCAAGTTATCAAAGTTCCGCTGTCACTGTTCTCTGTGTTATTACTTGCCATGTTAAGAATTTGTGGTGTTTAGCGGCTAATTTATGCTCCCGTGACCCAAATGACGATGAATGCGGAAGTGTGCAATACAGTCGTTATGCCGAGTGTCACGCCTAGTTATATCTTCCTTTCTCACTCTTTTTGTTCCTCCTCTGCCTTGCTTTATTTTCATCCCCCTTCATCATGCACCCTCCACTCTAAGCTTAATTTTCATTCAGATACGAAATATGCAAAACATGTGTTTTGTGATGTAATGCCAGAGGACGAAAAGCACTTCAGATTTGGAGGTCAAGACAAAATTAAAAAAAAAGGGGGGGTGGAGGGAGGAAGGGAGGGAGGGAGGGAGGGCAGAGAAATTGAAATACACCCATTGTGTCTGCAGTAATTAGCGTAAATGACGTTCGTATCATCATACCGGTTTTGATTCCCTAATTTGGATCTGTGAATGCAAAGGCATAACGCTTTTAAGTCATTCAGGAGGAAACAATAATTGATCTTAGTGACTTTGTAATGGTTTAGAGAAACAAGTCGCTTAATGATGCTGTCATTTTATTTAGACTCGAGAACAATTACATAATTGAAATGTTAATACTTGGTGAGTATATAGGACATTTAATTTCGCATAATGTTAAGAATGTTTTTATACAGCTCATACTAAAAATAGTTCTTATGATATAAAGCACTCAAACTAGAAACTGAATTTTCTAACACTCTATGATATAAAAAGTTTATTTATGATTTTATTCTACTTAATATATTTAATTATTATAATCAAGGTGCAATTAAAACTATAGTGCAATTAGTAATACATACTTTGTTAATATACACACATATTTGCATATGCAATCTTGCTCACAATCCTGGAACCATGTCAGGCTAAAGAAAGCCATAACTTATCCCACCATCGCTCAAGCTTAAGTGCATATTATAGCTACATTCAGGGCGTGAAAATTACATTACTGAAATAAAAATTTAATTTGCAATCTTACCCGTCCAAGATACGGTTAAAAGTCATTAATTATCACAGCTGCAATGTTTGTAACATATACAAAAATTTAAATAACGTTTATTCCATGTTCGTTCAAGTGAGAAATTGGAAAATTATTTGTTTGAAACAAAGTACGTTTCGCATTTACTGCAATAAATGTATTTAATAATTAGGTACTAATTTACTTATACAGGTTAAGGTCTGTCTAAAATATGATACACTGCGGCCTCGTTTGATAAGATGATATTACATGTTTTAATCTTGTATCATAAATAATTATTTATTTTAGCGCTTTCCAAATATTCTCAGAATTGATATCTTCTACTTTTAATTAACATTAAAATGCTTCGTTTATTAGAACTTGGCTTATTATTCTTACTGTTCTTTGCTTACACTCAACTATAAATAACTTAATAACTGTGTTAGAAAGAGACAATATACGAATGGAACTTTTAAAACACTATATACAGCTTGCAGCTTAGGCTGCGTCTTAAAACCGCCACGAGTGGCGAAGGAGCGGACTCGTGAGCGGGAGGTATGGGGTTCGAATCCCGCCAGGATCGTCCTCCCTTACCGAGGTTTTTTCTAGGTTTCCCTAGGTACTCATAAATGGCAAATGCCTGGGAGGTACCCTAAACTTAGGCCTTGAACGTTTCATTACTCCTTTCCCAGTATGTCATTTCATCTCACGCATCATCAGTGCCCATCGCCTGAGGTGCCTCTGTAGCAAAAACGGACGTTAAACACTATTTATTTATTGCGTCTTAAGTAAAACGTGAACAAACATAAAGAATCACTTTTTAGCTATGTAACTGTATTCAAAAAGTTCGGAAAGTAAAATGATTTTAAAAAGCCAAATAAATCTATCTAAAGATAAAAATGAGATTAGTTCTAAGCTTCAATGGAACATTTTATTACCAGTATAGTTTTTTTAAAAAAATTGAAAACAGGTTAATTAAAAATGTTAAATTCTTAATATAACTTAATTATAATTGTATTTTTGTAGCTATTTAGGACATTGTAAGAGTATAAAATCTTACCTCTGTAGATTTTAAGACTTTCGCTGAAGTTATAGTAAAAATGTGTCATATCGGTTGACAAAAAACTGAGTTAAGAGACCTGTTGTTCGCAAACAGAATGTTAAAAAATATATTTTTGTGTCAAATATATGTTAATGCTGCCATTTTTCCATCTGGTATATATAAGAAATTTATATCAAAACAATGTAACCATTACTATATATGCTATTTAACATATTTCAGGGTATCCTGAACCATAAATAAGAATCATGATTCCTAGTTATAGAGGATTTTTGGACATTCAATATAGGATATGGTCTGTAAAATGCACTTAATCACAACGATCCTTTCTTCGTCCCTCAGACAAAGTAAGTAATTAAGGTTTTGAAGAAGCTCTTATTTGCATTTTCGGTTGCTGAAAGTTTTGTTTATATTTCTAAACATTTAAAAGAGTTTATTAAGATATTGCAATCTCCAAACATATTTAACTAAAGCTGTCAAAATTTCGTTAGGAGCAACAAAGAGACGAATGAACCATTGAATGAAGTGGTACAAACAGAATTCCTGTGATCAATCCCAGTAACAAAGACTGGCAGTAAACCTATCAATACACAATACAAAGCTCAATATTTCAGAACCAATCTCTCTCAGGTACAAAGGTGATAATCCCGCATCACAAACATTGCATGCTGCTTATGCTTCTCTGGTTTTTAAACAAAAAGCAAGCTTATTGGGAGAGAAATGGTACTAAAAGCAGTAAAACTTCAATATGAAGAAAAATTAAGACCAGTATTGCAATTTACCTAATTGTGATGGCAACCGAAAATGTTTTTAGTTTCTTTATGGAAAACAAAAAATGTCAGAGAAAAATTAACAGTGAAGTAAAGAGTTTATGTCTAACAAATCAACTATATGCACAGAGTACAGCGTGATCTTAGTTCCTCAGTCAAGTTTCCCATTGCAAGAGTTTGAATTTCAGTGAACAGTTAAAAAAATCAGGTGCTAATGATGTAGATTTCAGTCCTAAATTTCCTCTGGCACCCTTAGAGTTTTTAAGTTCCTTTTTATCTGCGCTGACTATAAATTCCAATATTTATTTGATGTGAAATAACACAGTAAAGAAGAAATAGCAGTGATAATATAATGTATTTATTCAATAAATTACATGTTTTAGCAGTTGCATCAATTACATACCAAATTTTTTCTATAAAATGAAAGAAAGTACAAAAACATGGAACTACTATCACAAACAGTGCAGTGTCACAAGTGACACTGGCTTATCTGTGGAAATTTTAAAATAATTGCATTACTATTAATGTTATAAAGTGGCTATACAAACTATTGCTAATTTTAGTCGCGGAAATCCAAACGTTGTGAGCCTCCCCCCCCCCCCGGAAATGTCAAGCTAAACTATTGCTATAAATTAAAATTATTTTGCCACCAATTCACATAAAGGTAGGTATAATGAAGAGTTTTGTCAACGCATTAGATAACTCTGTATAAACATTTAAATGCTTACAATAAGCATTTTTAAATATTAGTGTTGCTAAGTTGAAGGAACGCATTTTATTGGGCCACAGTAAATCCAATCATTTGGAACTAGAAGCATGGTTATCATTTTAAGAGCATTAGCGAACAATTCTTGGGTTTTTTGTTGTTTTTCTATTTATTTATGAACGCTCTTTTAACATCACAGGTCATCAGGGTCCTATTCTATTGAGGGCGTGAAACGGTCGACAAATTTTGCTCAGAAGTCTCTTTTTGAGGTTATTTTTCGTGCCGTAAATGTACGACACGGGGCCCATGGCTTTACTTCCCTTCCGAAGGAAGCCATACTTAGGATTTTTACCCCCGAAAAAATCCATCCATCCTGGCCGGGTTTGAACCCGCGATCTTGGGTTTAAAAGGCAAGTGTGGTTACCACTACACCACCAGGACCGACCAATTCTTGGGTGATAATAAAGAATAAAAGTAAGTACATTTAATGAAAAACTAACCAGAAGTCTATAGAAATAATGACTGCATGATATTCCTCAAAATTCACTTCCTGCATGCTCATTTGGACTTTTTGCCGTTAATCTTGGACAAATCGACGATGAACATGGAGTAAGATACCATGAGATTTTACTGAGGTGAAGAAAAGCTCTCTAAAAGGGTCACAACCCAGTTTTCTTGCAGATTACTGTTTAAACCTCATAAAGGAAACCACAAGAAGTTACAAAGAAGCGGAAAACTGCAGAAACTGACTGACGGAGCGAGCTAATGAACTCTGAACCAACTTGCGGTGTTATTCCATTGAGCGTGCTCACACGTGTTTCCCGCCGTTTGTTGAAATAAGATCACCTTAGCTTCTAGTTTGGGTCTGATAATGGTTGAATTTATAACAGTTACTATAGTGCTGTGTTTTGTTCTGCATTTAATCGCGAACTGAACTATGGCTCAATATTTGTTTTCTACTACATAATGTGTATTTATTCCTGATACAGATGTGTCAGTTCAGTCTGCTCGTCAAATTTAAAGACAATTTGAAGAAAGTAAAGTTCCCGGGTGTAAAGTTTCATGCCATAACCAAAAATTCATTTGAGGCCACAGATAGTGTTCAACCTAAGAAATCTAACAGACGGCGTAGGGTTCCCCCAAAGAGACATTATGACATGGGCAATACAGCCAAAACTTACTTAGATATCCTCCACAAAAACAAGGCATTTCTTATAGTTTTGTGTAAAGCTCTACTAAATTGTAAATAATTTAAAGCATATAGAATAAATTTGGCATGCGTGAATATAATGTTGCCCCCTTTTTCTTAGAGAAGAATTAACAGAGAGGGAGTGTGATTTGGTGTTTGTTTCAACAAGACCCTGCCACAGATCGTGGAGAAACATTTCGAAGAGAGGAATTGTGTTTCAGATGACAGAGTTACAAGTAAGGATTTGTGACCCCCTCGGTATTCGATCTAACGCCTTTTGACTTTTATCTCTGGAAGAATTAAACCAAAATATCCGCCAGAAAAAAGCCAGCATTACTCTATGTGAACTACAGTGAATGATGAATAACTTTTTAAAGAGGTGCAAAAAATGTATTGACAACGACGGTGTCCAGTTTCAGCACCTCCTTTCATAAAGTTGGTGAGTCAACTTTTTAAAATATGAGTAGGTAAGGTAGCTGTTGTGTGGTTGTTTGCGTCACTCCACGGTACTCTCAGGCGGCAATAAGTGCCGCTCTAGCATGTGAGCAAAACAGCACATGTCGATTAAAAATGCGTTCACATCGGGAACTTTTTGTATGGAACAAGTTCCTTCGTGTTTCATACAAATGAATGAGTTCTACACATGCATAGGACGATGTTCCGCGTATCGCTAGACGAGTGAAAACAATTCTTGTTCGCAAATCTGATCATGCACACGTCGACTCAAATAAAGCCATTCTTTTTTCTTACTTTTTTCCACAAACAACAAACATGGAGTGGTCTATCACAAAGCATTGTGTTTAATAGAAGAAATGGAAGTGAGAAAATGTATTTTGGATCCTTAAAATACAAATTTCAGATACAGGAACTAGAAATTGCTTCTGTCCTGAGGTTGGAGAAATGGGTAAAAAAAGATACGTAATTTGAAATTGCAGTATACCAAGGCATTAACGAAAATAAATAGGTCAAAAACTTCAGGATCAGGCAGGAACAAGTCATATGAATTCTTTCTCAGCAAAAACTTCTTGTCTACTACCTGCGTTTTGTTTATTCCTCTCATTTTCTTCCACAATAACAGCACAAACAGCAGCTGCACATAGCAAGAAAGCTACTTCTGTGTCGAAATTGACTTGCAATAATGTCCTATACAAATGTTCCAAACGTAAACACCATTCATTTGTTTTGTATGATACAAAATGTCATACACAGTTCTATACAAAAGTTTCCGATCTAAATTCACCCTAATAGTTCATTGGGTCGCTGTATACTACATCATATATTAATTATGTCATTTTATTATGATGAAGGTGCATACTGTGTTTAGTAACTAATAATTTGTAATTTGCAATTTACTAAATAAGTGCCGGTGCCATATAAAAACTAAGACCATGTTTGAACTCAGCGGATCACAATACGTAAGGAATTCTGTATCTTGTGCAAAATGTTTTTAAAGTTTCATTTTTATGTTCGCTGTTATTAACTCCTTCGGTTACTTTCCTTCTCTTATTACCGCGATATTACTTCAGAAAATAGTAGTCGTGGTAACCATACTTGCCTCGCAGACCCAAGATCACGAGTTCAATCCCGGCCAGGGTCGATGGATATATTTCGGGCGTAAAAATCCTAAGTATGGCTTCCTTCGGAAGGGAAGTAAAGTGGGTCCCGTTTCGTAGATTTACGGCACGTAAAAGAACCTCAAGCTTGAAAGAGCAAAATTTATTGGCTGTTTCACGCAGTGAATTGATTGAGACGTTGATGACTTGAGATGTTAAAAAACGTCCGTAAATAAACAATTAAATTGTAATTGTAATTAATAACACTTTAGAATCAAATGTTCAGGGAAAATATGCCCATTTTGAACGCTAATGCATTTATAGTCTGAAAACCGAGGATTAAAAAAGGTAATGTTCTATTTAGTAGTGCAATGGGAAGCCTTTGAGTTTTTGAATTGAAACTTCAACAAAAAAGTAAATCATATTTTATTTCCACATTTTTACTTACAAGGAAATAAAACGAGGGCCGGACAGGAAAAGTTCAATGTGGTTTCCCAACTAAATGCTAATGTAGGCAAGGATATGAAATGAGAGACAGTGAAATTTAGTCGCAAGAGGTGTAGCAACAAATATAAATTAACTCATATAATGAGCTTAACCAGAAAATTAGACCAAAAACACTCGAGTGTTGCTTCTTAAGACTGTATGAGGTACCCTTCGAGGTTAAAAGTTGTGACCGGGTAGAGCACCGTAAGCCGAACATCCATGGTTTGTGACCCGTGACTTTGAATGTTTTGTAATTCAAATTGGTATGTTTGAAATAACCTATTTCACGATATGAGTACTTGATGTAAATTAATTTGAAAATTACATCTATAAGAATAAATGCAGAGCATTTCAATATTTCTGGTAATATTCAATAATTCTGATAAAAATGTACAGGTTTTTTTTAGTTCAGCTGTATATTTTGATGTAATATTTGCAAAATATATGCAGTTTTATATAATAGTTTTTCTTAACAAAGCGCAAGCCGAAAACAGCATGTTTTTAATAATTTTAAATATATAAAATATCTATAATAATTTGTTCTTTCCTGATTTCTGTTTAATTATCGTGCATTTTTTGTTAACAATAAACCTTTACTAAAAAGTATTTTAATCGTTCCCATCTCTGTCACCAGGGTGGCCGAGATCGTTAAGGCACGGACTCATGAACAGGAGGCCAGGTCCGCCCTTCCTGATTTCATATAAAAAGCAAATGCTTAGGGAGATACCCTAAATTTAGATCCTTAAAAGCCTTTCGCAATATATCATTTCATCTCATGTTCCGACAGTGTCCGCCGCTTGTGATGCCTCAGGAGTTAAACACTACTCAAAAATATTCTAGTTGATCTAAAATCCGACAAGAATGCATATATGCTTGCGTAGCTGTCCTGTTGCAATAACTCCACCACAGAACAGTTGCTTAATACACACAGTAAACATTCGCTTTTACCCCTGGTCAAATGAGGTGAGGGTGTTGTTAACTACCCTTAGTTCCTACATTCACCGTGCTTGTGGTTTGTTTTATACCACGCATTCCGCTTGTTATACTACTCACTTCATAGTTTGGCATAGCACCGAGCACGTAGTGTTAGTTCTGTTTGTTTACGGACCTCGTTTTCAGGTACAGTAAACTGAGGTATTCAAATGCGGAGATGGCAGATGCTCCTATGATCTATGGATTAGTCGAAGATGTCTTCATGCTCGCATTTCGCATGTATTTCCATGAATACATCAGCGCATCAGGGAATCCATGCGACGACGGGTTGATGCATGTATTCGTGCTAATGGAGGATTTTTGATCATTTCATATGGATTTCAGTTTTGCATAGTTCTATTTTTTAATATTCTGCTATATTGTATTCCAGACAATTGTAGCTGAGGAAAGACTGCTACTTGCAGGGAAATACATTTGAAACATTATGAGAGATCACAAGGTATGGAATGGTTTAACAAATAAAATATCATGTAAAATGGCAGAAGAGTATATAAACAACGAAAGTCGATTAAGAGAGAAAATGCAACAGTCAGAAATCGTATACTCCCCTGGAAGATCCCAGAGAATCAGGAAAAGGCAAGAAAGATATATACAAGAATCAGTTTAAAACTAAGAAGATGAAGAAAATAACACAAATCGAATCGGAAGAGGTTAGCAGAATTAACAAAGAGGTAGTCTTCGGACGGAAAGCAAGCAGCTGAGAGAAGTAGAAGACCGAGAACAAAAGGAGGAAAATATAAGGTACAGATAAAAGATGAAAATTAGTAGAAGCAGAAAAAAGAAGAAGAAAAGGAAACTGCACTGTCAACACACCATGGCTGCTGCTTGAGACCGGCAGCAACCTCACGGATGTCCAGGTCCTGTTGCCTGGAATTCCGAGGAAGTAAGTAGCCCAGATACCCAGCGTCAGCAGAAAAGAAGATTGTAGATATTAAATTGTATAAACATTGTAACAGTTAAGACATGTAAAAAGTACATTGGTTGAAACATAAATGAAGTGTTAAATTGTAAATTTAATTATAAGTTATAGTTAAAATAGCTGCAGTGCTGGTATCCAGTATTAGTACCTAAATTTTAAAATCTGTAGAATTTAAATGGTAACTTAAATTATGTTTCTAATTGTAACAGGAATAAATAAAAATTAATCTGGAATATTATATCCTGATACAGAATCAAGTTATCAGGATATAAGCATTGCAGAAAATAAAACATTTAAAACATTTCTGCTATGTGGTACAGGTGTACAAAAGGGGCTCTAACAAGGCTTTTGTTACATCCTGCATATGCATTACCACCTTTATATATATATATATATATATATATATATATATATATATATATTCGATAGTGGAATGTAATTATGTCTATTTCCATCATGTGACGTCATACTAAAATCGACCAATGAAAAGAAAGAAAATTTTGAATTTTGACCAATAACAGCAGGATTATGGAGTGAAATTATCGAAAAAAAATTATCAAATCAGTTTATTACGCGACGTATTTTATCTTGTGATGAGTGTAGCCAACTCTATACCTCCACTATATAATTCCTGAACAAGCATCACTGAGCGCCTTTGCTAGAGGCGGTGGGGAGCTATTGATAGCAACAAAAGTTTGGACAATCGACAATCATAACGCAAAATGGAGCGTAATGATTCAAAGTGTTTTGGTGATGCATCAAATGTGCACATTGGTCTTATCATTAGGAATTTCAAAGCACAGAATACAAAGAAAGATAGACACACTGTATGTTATTTTTCCTCAGTTAGTATTAGAAAACATAATGGTTGAGATTGCAATAATCGGCTTTTGCACATTTAAGTCTCATGGTTTTCTGAATAGAACATGAGTAGATATACATAAGTATAACAAGTGTTAATATTCTGTGCGAGAATCTCAATATATATCACTTTCATTCTTATTCTATTCTTGAAATAGTCCTAAAGCAGTATTTTGCTCTTCTCTATTGATATTACTAACATTCGGCATTCTTCTGTCGCAAGATTGCATGAAAAGGTTAAGTAAAAATATACAATTATTACTACTCTGTAAGCTAAGTTTAGAGGAATTATGTTTAAATTTTTCTTTTTTCGTGAAATAGTCCTAATAAGAGGAACTAAGCTTTCCAGATAAATTCACCATAATCTCAGACACTCTCGTGACTTTACTTGCGATAATTTTATGTCATTATTTGTATGTTAAAATCTGACTTGGCATCTAATGGCAATACGAACCAGCAGGTTAAAGTGAAGGTAAAAGTGTGTCATTTAGTCGGTCATTAGGAAATGCATAGTGGAAAGTCACATGCAAGGACCTGAGTTCTTGCATTTATTATATTTGGATTATTGTAATGGAATAAAGAACCTGCACCAGCAAGTCATTAGTAGGGCGAGAGCATAAAAGCAGTGTACAAAGAGACCATAACAGAGCACATTCTTTGTAAATATTATACCTTTATAAAACAGCAACTCAGCAAACGTCGTTATGCCATTCTTAGAGCATTTGAAATTCCTATAAATACAAAAGATTTAGTCTTGGCCACAACGCTTTCATAGTATGAACAAATATAATTTAAATCAGAGCAGAAAACTATGGAAAACCTTGCGGAAAGCCCTGTATTAAAATAAATTTGAAATTATTCAGTCAATGAAACAGGAAAATAATGACGCTACATATTAGGAAGATTTTGTAGTCCGTGGAATTGAATTCCGAAATGTAATGATTGGATTTTGATAGGATGAATCCAAATTTACGTCAAAATTGTGAGTTTTAGTGGCGTGTCTTAAAATAATTGAAGATATACGGAAGTTTGGAGGCGCGGGATAGGCCGTTACACTGTTCTGACGGTCTGGCGGCTCTTATGTGGTCACATGTTTACTCTCAAGTTCACTTCCTCGGTGAAGAATTGTTGTAAGATCTCGCGTTTCGTTATGGAGTTATTGGCAAAGTACTTGGGGAATCGGAGCGTCTAAGAGATGATACGGGCATAATTATATTCCCCAGCAACATTCCACTTCTGGCTCGAAAGCCACATAATCGGCGGTTTCTTCGGTTGTGTCCAAAATTAAAATGTAAGAATCAATATTAAGCAGAACTTAGTGTGTTAATTACTGGAGCCACTTCCCGTCACCCAGAATACCACAGGATTCAACCTTTACTAACACTTTCCCTCTTATGTCATCAACAACACATTTTGAAGTTGTTGAATGTAAGTACAAAGCCGGCGCCTCACGAAGGTGCCGTGAAGACGTCTATGGCCGAACTATAAATCTCTTCGTCAACTGGACGAGGCCTAGCAAACGCCTTCAAGTTTTATACGGACTAATTATTGTTACTTTACGAAGTTGAATAAAATAAATCATATAAGATAATTAAATTGAAATAGTATATTAATGGCAACACAGTCAATTACATGTATTAAATATAAGGAAACCTCGGTTATTTCAATACCAAACAATACATTGGAAATAACAATGCTTTCCTGCAGACACTCCCCAGCAGCGATAATCGGTAGTTTCGATATACAGGGTGAACGATTATTCACGCAACCGGTTTCGTGGCGTGCGGCCAGCCGGGGAGGCCGGCTGCTGCCTCGGCGGTGTGCTATTTGCGCATGATTTCAACTCGTACTGAAGCCTCACGCAGCGGAGCAGAAATACATTCCTTGCCTCCGCCAACATGGCGCTGCCGGCCGGTCCCCCGGTTACGTTAAGCATTGCTTACCCTTAATGACTCTAATAAATTTTGGCGTGAATCCGCCAAGTGGCTGCTTTATTTTGTTTTGTGTTAACTGAATGTAAAGAAAATGAACCCTGTACAAAACTCACACTCTAAGCTGCTTCTTTGCGAAGAGAAAAATGGAATTAAGGAACTGGGGTAAACTTAAGTATTAACTTGAGTCAAACTGTGACACAGAAGTATGATTTCTGGAAAAAAAAAATCTAGATTTTAATCAAAGGGCCATAGACAGGCTTGCTGCCACGTAAACCAGGGTAATGGATTTTTATATTTAATTATGGCGATACTACGGTATTCTTATTAAATTCCACCCTCCTTTTTCTGCTGTATATGTTCAGCCACACACTTCGACATTTGATTCCAATTATTAAGATTCTAAAGCTTGCAATCTAGATTTAGCATTGTCTATCGGTAGCATTAATAAAGCTGCGCATCCTGGCTTTATTCTGCCCTGAGCCGCTGCTGAAATATAGCTGCGCTTAAATATTTGTTAAAAATGATACAACAAAAAAAAAAAAAAAAGAAACGAAGTTGATGATTTAGTGTTACAAGATCGACAAGTGACTATCAGGGATATACAGGGCTCCCAGAAGATGTCCTAACCCCTCGCAGGAGGTTTTGCGTCTCAGCAGTTCGACATGCCACAGCCGGCCGCGCCTGTAATGCGACATGATCATTTCGGAAGGGCCACACTCGTCTGAAAAGAACACAAACCCATGCGTTTCTGATGAAAGAAACCACTCCCATTAGCGCACACATGCTACGGGATCATCTTGTCGTAGACAATGGACATACGTACACTTGTAAGGTATGAGTTAGAACAATTTTGCTGCTGTATATACAGAGACACTTAAACCTCAGCTTACGTTAATTTCGATAGATATTTTGTTGGCGAACGTTCAAGATTTGCGCCAATGTCGTCTGTCGTAGTATCAGAGATCGTGAATTGCAGTTCTGGAAGGAGGCAATTGCCCAGGGAAACGCGACGAGCTGATTAGTATTTATAACAACATTTACACACAAAAACACGTTGCTCTAAGATCTTCGCGATCGAATGTAGACTGGTCACTGCTCGAAAGTTCAAGGCCAGGCAGGCGGCTATGAGTGGGGAAGGTAGCCGGCCTTGACCGAGACGCAAAAGCCCATGCGAACGGTGAGGACATATACTGAAAGGCCGGTAGTAGAGGAAACGGGCACGTCATATAGTGTACACCCACGTCCAGAAATATTCGAGGGAGATAAACAAACGGAAGGTAGCGCACCTGTGCAAGGGGATGAAGCTAACAGCGTCTTTCGCGTATTAGTTTAGTGGCGGACAGGTCAATCGCTTAGTAGCTGCATTACTTTCGTAAGTAAATAGGAAACGTGTTATTGGCATGTGGGAGGCAAATATGGACTTGGACCTGGTAACAAAAATTACCTGCAATACAAAACTATACTCAACATGTTTCTTCCCAGTATTAGAACGGTGCTTCCAGTCAAAGAAGTTCCACTTATAAGATCGGTACGACATGCATGTTTAGTACTGGTCCCCTATTTAAATATAATAGAGAATGTTTGTGCTGGAACATTTAATAGCTGCGTTCCTGAGTGAGAGAAAACAAGAACAGCAGGAATGGGGCGTTAAAGAACATCTGCGAAATGATTCATATTATTTCAGTATTTAGCACTTTAATTTCAACGCATTTGCATAACAATAGATAGAAACGGTACTTGGACTAGCGACTGAATCGAACTGATTAATACAGCACTGTTTGTTATATAAGTGTATATTTTGGAAAATATTGTAATGAAGTACATTCTTCCCACTTTTCAGCCATTCCATTCAACACTCTTGGTGTCATGGCGGTAAGAACTGGCTTGAAACAAAATAAAGAAAAAAGGAAGTCTTAAACTTTAATACACCACTTCTAAAATCTGTGCACTATATGTTAGTTACGAGGGTAGGTTCATAAGTTTCCGGCCTCGCCAATAAACATTATCGCCTTCCTTATCTGGTGTCATACAACATCTGTTAAGTAAATAATTGCAGCTGTAACTGCTGCTTCGCTGTGTTCAGTTGTTCAGATATAGTTGCATAAAGAAGGCTATGTGTAGAAGATTGTGACATGCTCAAAATGGAGTTTGGAGCTGTTATTAAGTTCTTCACAAAAGGACTTACTCCAAATGAAATTAAACAGCGATTGGACGGTGTATATGGGGAAGCATCCCCCTCATATTCTACCGTAAAAAATTGGGCCAAACTTTTTCGAATGGGTGGAGAAAGCATTGAAGACGAAGAGTGTGCAGGTCGGCCCTTGGAGTTGCTCACTCCTGAAAACATCGTTCTTGTGGAAGGAGAAATTATAAGACCGGAGGCTTTAAGTTACAGAAATAGCAGCAACGTTGGGCCTTTCTAAAACAATAGTCCTTCCAATTATTCATGAACTTTTAAACATGAATACGGTTAGTGCAAGATGGGTGTCTACACTTCTTTCCTCAGTCCAAAATCAGCATCGAGTCATCTGTTATCAGGCATTTTTGGAGCTCTGCCGTGGCCACGAGAGAGAATTTCTGCAAACCATTGTTACAAGAGATAACACTATGGTCCACTGCTATGATCCCTTGTACAAAAGAGAATCAATACAGTGGCGTAAACCTGGCGAAGCGCCGCCTCTAAAGGCTTAGGTCACTCAGTCGACCAAGAAGATCATGGCCACAATATTTTGGGACTGAAGGAATACTCTTCATTGACTTCAAGGAGAGGAACAGCACAGTAAAGGGGGAGTATTATGCTGGCCTACTGCACAGACTACGTGCTTCCATCAAAGAGAAAAGGTGAGGAAAGCTGAGTGGTAGTGTGTGCCTTGTTCACGACAACGAACCTGTGTACACAGCTCTTGTTGCAAAGGAAGCTGTGAAGAAATGTGGCTTCAAGCATATAGACCATCCACCCTACAGCTCAGATCTAGCTCCCAGTCACTATTTCCTCTTCTCAAAACTCAAGAAGAACCTTCGAGGAAGGAAATTTAAGTGTGACGAAGAAGTGATGGATGCTTTTTATGCCCATTTTGCAGACAACACTTCTAACTATTTTCGGGGATCGAAATGTTAATTCAAAGATGTGAGAAGTGCAATAAAGGGTAATTATATTGAAAAGTAAAATATAGATATTGTCTTTATCATAACTAGAAAATGCTTAGGCCGGAAACTTATGCGCTACCCCCGTAAGTTGTGAAAAAATATATGAAGTACTAACAAATGCAGTTATGTAACTAGTTACAAATTAGGGCATCTTTTGCTATAATGCACTATGATTATTAGTACTATATATTTATATTACATAATAAAGAAATGTGTAGCTCAGTTTTATCGTTAGCATATTTACAGAAAATGCAGCTTATAAATTTTATAAACAAAATTCCCCCAGGATTAAACTGTAAAATGCATATTGGTGGAAATTTCTGCGACCTAGATAAAACATTTGATTCTGTTAATCATGAAATTCTAATAAGAAAACTAAAATTTTAAGAATAATAAAAAGGTCTAAACTGATTCACCTCCTTTGACAACAGAAAACAAATGGTACAAATAAGTTTTTCAGAAAACATTCATTTGGTATTCCATATTTGGAAAGTATTGAACATGCAGATCAATTCTGGGTCCATTGCTTATTTTAGTTTATGTGAATGATCTCTCATTGTCATTAAATGACATTAGTACTACTGTTCTGTTTGCTGATGATATGACTGTAATAGTTTCTACCAATAACTTTGTTAATCTGCTGGAAAAATTGGTTATGTGCTTAACAAATTGTAAATGGTTCAAAGCTAACAAAAGATCAGAAACAAGCATCGTGAAATTCATAACGTGTAACTCCCGTGATATCAAACTTCTAGGTGTAAAAGTTGACAAGTAGTTCAATTGGAAAGGACATATAGAGTATATCATGCCAATACTAAAATGAGTAACCTGCGCTTCGCTCACTGTATCACATTTCTTCTGAAGCTAACCTTAAACAGAATATTACGCATATTTTTTGCCCATTATATGTATGAATAAATTCTGCGGAAACTCAGTTGAAAGCAAACGTGTTTTATATTACAAAAGAAGGCAGTACAAATAATATCTGGTAGGAAAAATAGAAAATAATGTAGAGGTTTACTTCGAAAACAAAAATTGCCATACTTCCTTGTGAATATATCCTTTCTCTTACATTTCATTAAAATATGTAAATACATAACACAAACACCAGACAAATAAGATCTGCCTAAGCACATTGCAAAGTTATCTAATCAAAAAGGAGTTATTTATGAATGCATTAGAATACATGTAAAGTTGTGCCAATCCCTCTGATATTATCATCTGCTCTTACACAACATCTATGCTATAAGACCTATTATCCAGTTGACCAATTCACAGATGAGTAATGTTACGATGCCCAAATAGTCATAAAATTTGGGAAAAAATCACAGTATACTGTATGAAAATGCATTGCATGTATCTTTCTTCTTTCTAGTATTGCTGCTTAAATAATTTTGTTGTGTGTGAGATTGAGCATGTGTATTCATATTCTTAAAACATTTCATCCTCTTAGTTATAATTAATGTAACTCTGGTTATGTTGCCTTGTTCCACTTTCTGCAGTACATATAATGTCCAAGAACCCTATGCAATGTAAGTTAATCTTAATCTTAACAGTGCATTTAATAATAGCATTGCGCCTCTAATAGACTTGATTTCATTTCCTGAAAGCAACGTAACTGCCTTTATTTTTATTTAAAGGGGATGGGATCAGCGTTCGATTATTAATGAGCATGCGTGTACCTCATATTTTCACCAGATCTATAAAAATAACTGAAACACGAACGTTTTCACCTTTTCAGAAACGGTTGAAAGTCGAGCTTTTAGCTCCATCTTAAGACATTTTAGGATAGATAAGTTTAAAAGTTTTACAGACTTGACTATAGATGAGAAATGAGATAATTGTGACCCAGGAACTATACTACAAAGTAAGCAATGGAAACATGTGCAGTCATCCGTAGGCAGGTATACGTTGTCTTTTATTCTGTTGACTGTTTGCAGAGAGATGTCACAACAGTTCATTATTATGCAAATTTAATTTCAAAATTAAGAAAACGCCGCGGTAAGCCGAGGTGAGGTGTTCTCTTTCTTAGGGACAAAGCTTGCGTTCATATAGCTGCAGGGTTTGAATTGCTTACTTTTCAGTTCTGGCTTCCAGTGGCTTCACACTAATAGAAAAACTTTGAGGAGGCTCTAACCCAGTGATATGTAAAGGTTAAGCTGTAGGAATAGAGAAGTGCATCAACCTTCAAGGAGAACATGTAAAATTCTGTAAAAATAGAAACTAAAAATCCACTAGAAATGATTCAGGGGTGAAGCACACATCAATCCCTATAAATGGTAAACTTACACTACAAGTACTCCATGCTCTTCACGTAAAACCTTTGTGGGGGGAGTCATCGCCAGATTTTAAGTGTCAATCGGAGAACTTCGGGGATGCTCGTAAACACTGTATTCACAAGTGCATGCAGCGAGTGCACACTGCAGTGGGATACTTTGCCTAATCATGAGCATCTGGAAAGAGAACGTTACGGAAGAGTAGCGGCAGCAGAGTCGTTTAGAAAGCATTGCTCCTACGTTCCAATCTCGCACAACTTTTTTTTATGATTGTTTTTTTTTTTTTTTTTTTAGTGTATTTGCAGAACTTTATGTTGCATTAATATATTACATTTTAAGGTATCATTTGAGGTTTATGACATTACCTATGCACACACAAAAACGTAATCATATACTAAATTATTCTTTACAAATAACTAAATAAATACACGAGTAGAAAAAACGATCTTCTAATGCGAAAACAAATTGACATCGTGTATGAACCCTCAGCATGTATAACTGCCTTCATTCTTCGGGGCCTAGATGGTGTCAGATTTCTACAGTAATGTGGACGAGAGGCTACAACATCCCAGGCTACTTGAATTTGTGCCCATAAGCAACCTTTTGTCATTCTTGTATGTGCAGCAAATTGCATTTAGATAGAATAAATACTGACGGAAATATTATAATATGCATTTGTTAAAGCTTGCTGGGTATGGGAAGCAATATTACAAAACTAATTTGTCACAATATGTTGCACAGGTTTATTAAAAAAAAAAGTGCTTTATGACGGAAGACTTACCTGCTCTCTTAATCACGACATCACTGCACACTATGCCACAGAGCTAACGGAACACACATACTAGACAGAATCTTTAGTGCATGTCATATAACAGAACTGCCGCAGTGACTACACAGATTTACTGGTTACCTTGTGAACCGCGCGCTGTAACGAATAGGACTTAGAATTTCGCGTTCCAGAGAAAACCATTTAATTAATCAAAGGGTGTAAATTGCAACGATCATTTTAATACAACATAAGTTATTCTAATCCACATTCCCTTAGATTCTAATAGAAAATAATAATTAAATTATGTTACTAAAGCATTGATGTATGGACTTATTTTTCGACGCTCAAGTTTGTACACGGTCTAATTCAATTACCTTGTATTTTCTCATGCCAATTAAAACATATTAGCAAGCCTCAACACAAATGTAGTAATTTTGAGTTAACCTGAGCGCCACATTCTGTAAATTATCAACGTTCGTATCTCTCCAGGTGGTTTAGGCTACTGGCTTTCAATAATATTTCATCATCGTCTTAAAATACAATATGGAATACAGTGATAAAATTTATACGCTCTGTTTTTTGTTATTGATACTTTAGGCTGTGCTTTCAGAAAAAAGTCCATTGGGTCGTAAATTATTCTGCATTCCACATGTTGCAATTCTTCTTACAAGAGTGCAATTCAATCTCAAAACTGCAGTTCTGTATACACAATATTCATGCAATATTTTCTCAATGGTTGTTGATTACATAAGTACTGTAATTTTAAAAATAGTTTTGTTATTTTATTGAGGCATAGCCAAATTTATTCATTAATACGGACATGAATTCATCTCTCTCTTAATTGGATAGTAGTGTACAAACCAGGTCCTACACTTTTACTGCTAATATCGATGTTAGTACGAAGATTCAGAATTTTGACAACATACTTTTACTCATAATCATTTTGTATTTTCTAATTAGTCCCCGTGAAATGCAATGCACCTCTTCCAGCGTTTTTGCCAGTCTTCTTAAAACAATTTTTGACAGGTTCTCGAGAGTCGCGTATGCAGCCTTCACTACCTCTGACGATGGAAAAGGGTTTCTTATTTGGGTAAAAGAGAATGTCACACGGGGCTAAATACGGAGAGTGAGAAACATATTTCACATTGATGTTTGTGAGATATTCAGCAACAACATTTGCGATGTACTTTACAGTGATGCATAATCCAGCTTGCTGAACGGAAATGTGGCCTTAAGTGTATGATATGGGCCTTTCAGTTTTCAGGGCATCTCTGCAGTATTGCCCAGTTACAGTTGCGTGTGCACGTACTGCATGCTGGTAAACTATTCCATTTCCAGCAGAAGCAACCACTTTTTTTTTTTAAATGACGTGATGGTGGAAATTACCACAAAGGGCTTTTGGTTTGCTGTCGGGAACCAAATGAGTTTCATCGACAGTAATTACCTTTGACAGAAACTCTGCATCTTCCTATCTTCAATTGCATGCAAATTTGCCTTTTGATCGGGAATCAGCAGTCTTGGAACCCCCGTGCAGATAAAGGGGGTCAAAAGTCAGGTTTTTTCTCTCTCGTTCTCGTAAGCGAAAGCGATTATGAAGGAGTGCTGCTTCGAGTATCTCATATTTCGAGAGCGGACTCTCTCGGTAGCTAGTAACTCGAGAATTCACGTAGCCAGACACGAGCAACCAAAAATACTGTGCATAATACCATACAGGGAGGAAACATAAACGCAGTGACGAAAGAGTATAAACACAAAAATATAGGCTTTCCTCTTATTCGTGGCCGGACTTTACTGCTTACGAGAAAGTGATTCTCGGGACAAACTAGCTCTCATTAGCTACAGTTCGCAATCCTCTCTCTCTGCTTTTGCGTCCTGTCCTCCTTGCGATAGCGAGAGTGGCAAGCCAGGCGCTGAAATACGAGTGAAATTGAAAGGTTATTTGACTGGCACGAACCGGCACCCAGTGAAATTTTCAGCATTTCTGGAAGTGTTTTTCAATGTTAATGGACAATCTTCTATTACAATGATAGTAGCAGTGTTAATGTTCGGTTCTGTTAGAGCACAAACTGCTGTAGCGGGTCTATTTTCCTTTGCGATTCATTACCTCCCGCATTTAAAATATTTTTAAAATTTTTAGAGTTATGCTATGGGGAAAAACAAACTCTCCATGGGCTTTCTGTAAAATTGCACAGGTCTCAGTTGAACATTTGTCGAAACGAAAGCAGAATTTAAGAACAGCACATTGTTCTTCGCGTATCACCTCTTTTCATTGTAGGTGAAAGTGAACAATCTTAACTTGCACACTTCTCAGAGACGAGAAGCGACAACAATGAAACTAACACTACGTGTATATTATGTATTAGGCTGACAAAATATTTTAAATTTATAGTTTAACATGAGAAATTATACCTGTAAAAAGTGTGCTCATTATTTATTGAATAGCACTCGTATTTGCATTTGCATCTCAAATGCAAAAATTCACTCAATATCGAACTGGGAACTAGTCTTTGAAGTTATTCGCTCATTGCATTTTAAAAATCAGTTTTAACCACAACTCTTTTGTGGACCGGTCATTCAATTTGAGAGTTTGAATTATTTCTTGAAAAAGCAAATGAAGCGCATACATCGTTTATTTGAAAAGTTTGAAACATAACTTACACACTGATGATTCAATCACCAAGTGCAGCTCTAACTATCCTTATCATACTAGATTGACTCCACATGGTATGGATAGAATTCGTGGAGACCACATGTCAACATGTTAATATTTTCGTGAATGTACTTCATACTTGGGATTTATATAAGACAACTTTTACCCAGAACCTTAGGCTACTACTTCCATTGCTGAAGAAAGGCATCCCGTCGTATTCACTATTGTGGCTCATTTCTTTGCACCATAGTATACCTCTCTTGGTCCGTACATCGTGAGAGCATTTCTATTCTGCTCTGTCATGCCATGCAATGTCTACTTGGTGACTATTTATGCTTTCATGCTCGTATCACTGTTGGCAGCTTTCACTACGATGAATATGAACTTCCGCAACCGGCCACGACAAGGTCTTTATCCATGTCTTCTAACCGCAACAGTTTCATCTTGTTCAAAGATGGTGAAGTACTTTGTCTTATTTACATCTCTATAAGATATACAGAGGTAAATAAGAACCGCGCAGCTATTAGGAGATACGGATGCCACTTTCGCAAATTGTGGTAATCATAATAAAGTGCCAGTGTTAGAAGTTATGCTACAGTCACTCAAGAAACGGCGACTGACGCATTCCCCACAAAAAGTACAATGCTCTTTTGAATGACCATGAGCTATAAGAATTGGAAATTGCAAAGAATGTAAATTGAAGAGCATATCCCATCGTAACAGAAGATTTAGCTGTCGCGTTTGCAAACTGGTCATTACAAACGCATCTGCGTGCGTATTTCCCTAGTGTAATGGAAACGTTTTCACAAGGATCCGACAGATTTTATCCCGCTATTTCGACTACAGACAGCAACTTTGTTTGTACAACACGCTAGAGCGGAACGAACATTCAAAGCAATGGAAAAGCAGCGACTCGAGCCTGTAATAATGAAAGTTGGAGCACCTTTGTCAACTGTGAAGTGCAAAGTAATGCTGTTAATTGACAACCTTTAATAAACAGAACAGCGTTCTGGATCAGCTCAAGAAAATGTTAGAGACAAAATGGGTTTGGAAAAAATATCTTTATTAATTAATATAATACAGGGTTGTATCCACACAAAAAATTAAATTATCAACTTTTGCTTCAGGTTTTGCCCCATCGTATTCGGATTTTTGTCTGCTATAAATGATTTTATAAGAAGAAATAGTAATAAGGCATTTTGATTACCTTAGAAATTGACTTCAGGAATAAATAACCCGTGCAGCATCATTGGAAAGGGTGCAATTAATTTCCAGAGACTATATTGAAATTGGAGCTAGGCGGATATGGGTTGGTCTTTTTAATTTCGTTGCTTATAATTTCTTATGAATGATTTGCAGTCACGATGAACGAAAGCTTCTTTTGGTTTTGATACGTCGCTGTTCATCAGTGACTTAGCTTGGAACACTGAGCATACGAGGGCTTGAAACAGACCGAATTAATTTCTGAGCCTTCGCTGTAAAGCACAGAGAATTTGGATGATGAATTATCCATAGGCGATCCGAACCCTCTGTGCACACTGAGAGAGACATCCCATCTATCGGTGTCATTAGCTGGAATTTGGAGATGTTTTCTAACATTTTAGAAACTCGCAAATAGATACAGCTACTTCATTTATTACTTGTCTGTAGTCCAGCAAAACCGCGCAACAGATTGGTCAAAGAAAACTAGAGGAACTGGATCTAATGACATTATTTGAACTTCAGAGGAGAGCGCCCTTACTGTTTACTACTCTTGAAGCTATTAAATCATGTAAATGATTTAATAACTTGAATTAGGCACTCTCCAGTTGTCAGGTGAGCTTGAACTTTATAAATATGCTAGATGAAAACATCCAGGAAATGTCCATGGACAGGAAAACCTTCGTTCGTAAATAATTTCATAAATGACTGGAAAGAATTACCTGCAGTTGTCTTGGAATTAAATTTAACATACTTTCATATTAGTAGAACGTTTCTAGTTTAATATTTTAATTGCTTTACTATGCTTTCTCTATTGCCTACAATTTATTTTAAATTCCTTAACTATGGCTTTCAATTGGGAAATGAAATGTTTGTATTTATTTTTTAATTGCTGGAATCCCTATAGGAAAAACCAAATAGGACATGAGAGGATATTGGACTTTTCCTTCTCTGACAATATTTACAAGTAACCTAAATTGTATGTGTAGAAGTATTTCATTGATGTATTGCTGATATACTTTGAGAATGATTCCTCTTCCGCACTGCAGCTACCTCTTCATTGATATCAGTAGATACGAATGTAATTATATTCAAATTTAAGCTCAGCCCGGACTACGTAAAATATTGTTTAACTCCTTATTGAATTTAATTCACTAGCTTCGCTTATATTATTATTATTATTATTATTATTATTATTATTATTATTATTATTATTATTATTACTATTTAAGCTGATAAATGTCTAGGCGTAAATATAATGAATTATATTTGACAAAGCTAAAAGGTTTATAGATTTATTTACTTAAGTTTACAATTTTAATTATGTATTTAACAAAGTTTATGTGTATTTAACTAAATTCACATGTTTTAGTAAGGTGAAATGCATTTAATTAAGTTCACTGGCATAGAAATGTGTAAAATTGACATTTATTTAAATTAGATTGATTGATTTATTTATAGCTTGGCATATATTTAATTAAGTTAATTGTTTTTCCCTTTTAAGTATTATACTGTAAATATTCCTTGTATTTCAGCTATTCTTCACTGCTCCCAGGTGTAAACCAAACCACATTTAATAAGTATATACGAGGAATAATATAAAAGTTCTCGGTATGAATCAGAGATGTCATTAAGATGGCCAAATTACTATGCTATTTGTTAATTATCATCTTTAGATGGCTGCCAGGTTTCAGACGCATAAGTATAGTCACTTGTTTATGACGATCGTGTAAACAAACTAGTGTTAATATTTTCTAAAAAAATGGATAAAACTGAAATACAAACTGTGATAAAGTACTTTTGTAGGTTTTAACTCCAACAGAAATACAAAAGGAATTAGTTTCCACATTAAAGGATTCTTCCTCTTGGTTTTCGACGGTTAAAAAGTGAACTTAAGAATTTAAGCGTGGTCGTATATCCATTCAAGATGTTTGGGCTCAGGGCAAAACTGCTCCAACCCACGAGATTTTCACATATATTCACAATGCTGTACTCAATTATCCCCAATTGAAGGTACGCGAGTTGGCCGACATTGCAAAGACATCGATAGTTTTGCGTCCATTACATTTTACACGAAGTTTAGGGCATGAGAAAGCTTTCCGCTCAATGGGAGCTGCCTTTGTTAGTAATGGACATAAACGCATTGACATGAACTTTACGCACGAGTGTTTAGATTTGTTTAAACGCAATTCCAGTGACTTTCTCCGACATTTCACAACAGTAGATGAAACTTCGATTCATCAACACATGCCAGGGACAAAGGTGAAATCCAAACATTAGGTGGCAACAGGTGAAAGTGCACCAAAGAAAGCAAAAACGATTCCATCTGTAAGAAAAGTCATGATTTACGATTTTCTGGAATGCTCGAGATCGTAGACTACACTCAGAAGGGCAGAACCACCACCGGGGAGTATTACGTTTCACTACTGGACCAACTGAGGTATGCTATTCAGGCTATACGTTTACACCTTGCGAAATTAAATGTTTCTTTCGTAATTTCATGTGCCTTCACACACATGTCTGGGATTGTTGCTGTGACCTTCACTTCCAAGTGATTCCACATTCGTCGTATTCCCTGGATTTTGCTCCCAGAGATTACTTTTTGTTCCCAAACCTGAAGAAATGACTGGATGGACGAAGATCCACATCAAATGATGTGGTTGAAGCTGAGAGAGACGCGTATTTTTCGCAGTTGGACAAATTTTATTTTACTGAGGATATTAAAAGATTGGAAAGTCGTTGGTTTAAATGTATTGGTTTATAGGGTGATTATGTTGGAAAAAAAGTTTTTCTTAAATCTTGTATTTTCTTGGCAAGGCCGAAATCTTTTAGAATGTCCCTCGTATGTACGTACGTACGTATACACACAAATCTACATACATACATACATACATACATACATACATACATACATACATACATACATACACACACACACACACAAATCTACACACATTGCATACACACATTGCATACATGCATACAACAAACATAAATACATGCACACATTACATAAATGCACACATGCATACACACATTACATAAATGCACACATGCATACACACATTGCATACATACATGCATACACACATTGCATACATACATGCATACACACATTGCATACATACATGCATACACACATTGCATACATACATGCATACACACATTGCATACATACATGCATACACACATTGCATACATACATGCATACACACATTGCATACATACATGCATACACACATTGCATACATACATGCATACACACATTGCATACATACATGCATACACACATTGCATACATACATGCATACACACATTGCATACATACATGCATACACACATTGCATACATACATGCATGCATGCATACATACATACATACATACATACATACATACATACATACATAAACAAATTTTAAATTTAAGGAAGGCAACAGAGAACAGACATAGTAAAATATTCGTTCTTGACATAACCATCCACGATTGGAACTTGCCTGCAACAATCCTAGAGGACCGTTCACCAACAGTTAAAAAATTGGGGAGAAACGAAGATAACTATATTTTAGTTAAAAGAGTAAATTTTGTAGTTGTATTTAATCAGATTGAAATGTATTCAATAGTGTTGAAATGTATTAATCTAAGTTGAAATATATTAATATATGTTAACTTTGTTTTTAATTATGCTGACATGTATTTAATTAAGTCGAGCTTGGTTTAATTAGATTGGAATGCATTTAATTAAGTTAAAATGGGTTTAATAGGTTCATCTGTATAGTTTGGGTAACATGATTGTTTAGATTGACATGCATTAATTGTTGACTTGTATAAAATTAGCAGACATTTAATTTATTAGGTTGAAATATATTTAATTTGACTGAGGTATAATTTCAAGTACAAGCTATAAATGTTATCATTTCATTATTTCTCCGCTGCCACTGTTGTTAAGTCTTATTGCAGATTGAATAAACACATAATTAACAGGTTTGTTTTTCGCATTATTCAGCACCTTTTAGTAACAACTAAGCATATATTATTTAAAATCACTTTTCATCAGTATAATTAAGCTTAATCAAAAATGTGCAACGGGTTTGGTAACAAATCCAGTCAACGCAAATGTATTAATCTTATTTTCTATAATTAGTAGGATGCTGAATACTTAACAATACCTTAAAATTATATATAAAATTACTTTAAAATTAAATGAAAGTAGCCCAAAATGACCTAACGTTTTTGAAAATTCATCGCGTATCATTGATTTATTACATGTAAATAGCTAGCCTATTTAAAAGCATTTGTTTTACATCCACTTGTAGTAAACAAAAAGGAAGTGAAAAATTACAATGTAAAATTGTAGTCACCTTATTCTGCATTGCCACAAATTTATGATGTATGCGGGCTGATTCCCAAAGTAAAGGAACATCGGTTATGGGCTAGGGCAATCTTATATTTTGAAAAACGCCTTTCAAAATCTGAGCATATTTACAAAGATGTCAATTCTTCTTCGAAATCTAATTTGGTGAAATTACCAGCAGTTAGCACTTCAAAAATTAAGCACACGGAGTGATACTCTGGATTTTTATCTTGCACATTTTTATTTCATTTTTAACCATTCCACTAACATAACTATACACATCGGCAAGTGCAATTAGAGTTTCGTATACAAGTTTAATGGAGGTTTCAAGTTTCAAAACACTTTCTTGAAGTTTCACAATTAGAGAAAGTAAGGAGCCGAAATTTGCTTTAAGTATGTCAGCTTCCTCTCCATTTCACTGTTGGAAAATGGCTTCAGAGCTTGCTGAGTGGTTTTAGCATCTTGCGTCTTCCGTGTCAACCAGGGATTTCAAAGCTTCAAAGTTATTGCAGTAGTACACAGCAGCATCAATCCAGGAGCCCTACCGCGTAATGATGGGTTTCGGGGTAGAGCAACACCTGGATCTGAAGATTGTTTATCTTGACGGAGTTTTGACAAAGATTTTCTTAGTTTCAGACCCAAGCTGGTTGACTTTAGAAATGCGGGCGGAAATTTCTTGGGAAACCCAGTTTATGGGCAAGTTAGATGCGCCATATTTGAATAAAAAACTTTAGCAGCTTTAGAATTTAAGCCACGTACATTGCTGCATCGGTGACAAACAGCAGGTCGTGTATTGTCGAATTCCTTCGAGCTGCAATAGATGCACGCAGCGGTCGAGCAGAAACATTTGTTGAACGGTTAACTACTAGCAAAACTTCCAATGTTCAGCAGAAATACTGACCGGGCACTGTTGATTTCCATAGTCTCCACAATGACGTGGGCTATGGAGCGGCATTTAATGCCAGTAGTTTCATTAATAGAGAAAAAGATTTTGTTAACTTCGATCATTGTCTAATTCTTCTTATGGTGTCCTCGTAGCATAGAGGAACATAATGTTGTGTCACTGGGAAATGTTTGACCAGTGTAGCGTTGCGGGAAGTCACTTAGTTTCCATAGATGAATGTGCATTGAAACTAGAACGTCAAAATAATGCTCAAGATCTACTGCTACTTGCTGCAGCTTGCGTTAACAGCAACAGCTGTGCTGATGTTTTGTTTCGGTACCATGCTCGACAAATGTGTGTTTGTGCTGTTGTATCCTGTGAATTTATTTCCAACTGCACAAACGTTACACAGTAATACCAAATCATCAGTAGCACACAAGTCTTCGCCAAATTTAGAAACCATTCGGTTTAAATGATACCGTTTGCATTGGCTTATTTTCGGCATTTTAAAGCGCAACTTAAAATGGACTCTTCTGCACCAATTGATTTTCAGGACACTAAAGTAACCGTTTCCTAGGTTTGCTATATGTCTAACATGAAGGAAAAAACAATAGCAGGCCCGAAATGCAGTAAAACGCAGTCAAATACAGTAATGACAACGTTCACATCGGCAGCAATCTGAACCAATGGTCGCGTGGTGAGGCTCTGATTGTTATTTGTGTTACGTCTTACTTAGTACCAAGAATGTGTAATTGTCTGTTTAAATAAAACTTCCTGACAAGTAAAGTTGTGAACTTAAATCCTCCTAATGCTATGGTGTATAACTACCAATGGGTGTCCAATTGGACCATACATAATTTTTTTTAAATAGCTCACATTACTTTCATGATGTTCTGAATATTTAACATTTAATGAATAATAAATACCAAACAATACAAAAATTTAAACCTCAACTCCAATTGCTTGTTACGAAATGAACCAAAAAGAGAAAACTGTACTTTGTAGTGCTAATATTTTAATCCCATTACATTTGGTGGACTCAGAGTTACTGTCGCACGAACATTTCTGTCAGTTTGTACATTTACAGTCTCAGAGTGATTTGAGCACACAAATTATTACACTTGCTTCACTTTCGTCTTCTTTTGACACTTTCATTTCTGGTGGTTTTCTTCAGTGACTTATTCCTCAGGAACAATATGTTTCGTTGCATTTACAATATTCACATGGAGTCCACAAGGAGTTTAAAATATTGTTTTCATATGTGGGATAAAATAATTTTCCAAGTTGCAGAAGGAAAAGCTTTCTAAAATCTAATCATTTTTTTCCAAGTGCGATATTTAGTTTTCATATGATAAAAGCATTTAAAATGACCAAGTTCAAGAAAATAACATCATCTTCTTGTTGTGCGTTTCCCAGAGTACACGTTTACCAGCTTGCCCATCTTATCCACACTTTACTGTTTTTGTAGCGAAGAATTGTATCAGGTTTATGACCCTGGCTTTCATCTCCAGTTTTCATGACACTGATGATACACGAGATGAAATGATATATTGGGAAAGGATATATTTTTTAGGAAGGAAACGTTCCAGGCCTAAGTTTAGGGTACCTCCCCGGCATTTGCCATTTATGAGGATTAAGGAAAACCTGGAAAAAACCTCAGTAAGGGAGGACGGTCCTGGCGGGAGTTGAACCGAGAGCTCCCGCTCACGAGTCCGCGACTTAACGACCTCGGCCACCCGTGGCGGTCGGGACATTGTGGCAAGGAATATATTCCTGTTGTGCTACACATCATCTGTAGTCAACAGAAATTGCACAGATTTCCGCATGGCTTACAATGAACCCATTGCTACAAGAATGTCTAAAAATGGATACATTCCAATTCTGCCTGAAGTTTTCTATTCTCTTTGTTTATTCGGATTTTTCTCATTGCACAAATCATAAATGCATTATGTATTTTATTGGCGAAGTCAACAAATACTTTCATGATATTATCATAAAAATAATCTGAATGAATCACTTACAGATTGAACATTTTTAGGTGAATTCGTCAAACATGGGGGCACTGAAATGATATTTTGTGTTGTGCAACGTGATACATTTACTGGGCGAGTTGACCAGACGTTACCATTTTAGCAATAAATTGATGAGCAACATTATTAAATCCCTCATTATAACTACTGTTTTCTAAATCGCATTCTTGTTCATCTTAACATCTTCTATTTCTAAAGCATCTTCGTCTTCAGACACATCTGAGAAAATATTTTGTTCGTCTTCATTGTCAGTACATTGTATTTCAGCAAAACTTTCTCTACATTGTCATCATACAGTTCTCTTCTTCTCTTTGACATTTTCCTGACCGACTGCACAACTGTATCGTAACTATTTGTTTGAACGACAGGAGCAAAAGTGACGCCTTTTATTTTCAGAGACTAAAAGCAAACTTTGAACTCAACAATGTATGCGACACATTGTGTTGAGAAATATATGCCAAAAATGGGGACAAAATAAAACAGAACAGTGCACTAATTTATTACCAATTTCGTCGAGTATTTATGTAACATCAAAGGCCATGAGGGGTCTAAGTGAACCTCAACACCTATGTTAATATTTTCTGTTAAGGTCGCTAGTGTATTTTGAAAGATTGTTTAATAATCCTGAACTGTAATACATTTAAGACGCTTTAAAAGTTGGCATCCCTTAAAAACAAGTTTTTTTCTAATGTTTCATTAAAATTAATACTGGGGTCCATATGGGTCCCTCTTATCATTAGGAAGATCATAAGGCTCGACTTCTTTTCTTATTGCTGCAGTTATTTTAAATATAAGGCACGTTCATTTAAAAATTCCAAACTAACTTTGATTAGATGAGGAAGACAATTGTACTGCTGAGTAGAGAAAATAAATTAAATATCATAAAAATAAATTAAGTGTATTGTTATAAATAAATTACTTACCAATAATGCACCAACATTGTAAAAATTGTCCTAAACCGAAAAATGTCGGAAATTGACAGTAAAATGCACAATTTTCATCTAAACATACACTATCAGGATTTATGTACATATAACCATTATCTATGAACCTGTAGATAGAAGATGACATAATCATCACCATTCGGGCCCTTCATTACATTTAGGGATTTTGATACCTAAATTCTTAATTTGCTACAGATTAGCACATTTTTAGAAATAATTGTAATCGAGGCTAGGAAAGTTATGTATCAAAAGTATAAAGTACGACAAATTATAAATTTAAAAAATGAAAATACATATATAAAAATAGAAAATATGTAACATCTTAAATTCCTATATTGGTACATAAAAAGAATTTTCAAACTAGCCTGAGATAGTGGCCATTCCTGAGTTACTACGTTCCTCCTGGTGGTCTGTTGGTAATCATACTCGGCTCGTAAAGCCAAACCGTCCTTGGCACCCCATCAATTATAAGATAATTAAGTAACTAACATGCATAACGTTATGATCAGTAATTGTGTGATTATTTACAGTTGTTTTGTGCCTTTTCATAACCCATTTATTATGTGTAGAGCTGCGATTGTATAGTGTTTAGAGTTAATCAAATTGCGCATAATGCTTTATTCTGGTTGAATTTGTGTAAGTGGATGTGATAATATAGCGATGTTATGGAATGTCTCGTACTCTTGCTCAGACCACGGGCAGGCGAGTTGGCAAAGTCAGACGATGGACGTTTATTGCTATCTGGTATATGAATGAGGGGGATAGTTATCCCTTAGGCGGGGAAACTACCCAGAGTGAGCGTGTGAACACGCGTAGGGTACCGTTATGAGGCGCTGACCTCAACGGAAGCAGTCCATTCAAAGCTTGTAGTTTGAGTAAACAGACCTAGCAAATAGAATGACAGATAGATGATGTCAACGACAGCCTATGAGAAAGACTGACAGAAAAACGACGCGAAATATCCCGTGAGTTTTTGCTGATAGCGTTAGGTTCGCATTAGGTATTTAAGGAGTAAACTACTTCACAGCAGTACGCAGTTTGAAATCCTCAGTCCTTCTACCCAACGCAGTTGCTGCGTCGACGTCCGATCGTCAGAGGAAGAACGACTTAAGTCCGCGACATAAAGTTAAAGTTACCCTTATACGTTAAGCAAAGAGGAGACGTCACAGCACATATTTACAGTAATTTTCGCAAAGGTTAATAATACGTCGATGCTTAATATACATTAAGCATCGACGAGAAGCAACAATTAAGTCGGTCAGAGGTACTCGCCTTAATCATCCTGTCGCGCTAAAGTAGCCCAAAAATCACGTTCGCTTGAATTTCACTTCGCCCCGTCGTCCGAGCTAAGACAAGAGAACGCACAGGTAAACTATTCTGACCAACAAACTCCATTAGAAAGCAACGTGCCGTAATATGTCATTTCCTTCATATAATTCCCTTCCTCAGTCCCGACAAGCCGTAGCTCCCAAATTTTAGTGTAAGACCCGGAGAAAGTCTCTACAAGGAAGAGTTGGTGATATGGTACAGCGGCGCCGAGAACTGCGGCCAGCCATCATGCCCTTTAGCGAAGCTACCCTACCGCTACGAGCTAACGATACAAGACAATTATTACAAAACTACAAGTCAGTTTAATCAAACACCAATCAAAACTCCAACCAGTCACCGACACCCATTCCCTCAAACTTTGGCGCCCAACTTGGGGCCATTCCAATTCTAAATCCAATCCACCAACAACTCCCTCAAGAGCCAAGGGGGCGAAATCAAACATGACCAGGGTCAATTTATTTTTATTAAAGATGTGGGTTCCATATTCTAGATTTACGGCATGTAAAAGAACAAACATGAAAGAAAAGGCTTCAGGACTAAATTTATCGAGTGTCTCACGCCCTGAATTGAATGGTACGCTAATGAATGACCTGAGAGTTTAAAGGGTGTCCTTAAATAAACAAAATAAATAGCTGAACTACTGCTGTAGCATATTCACGTCCACGCATCTCAAGATGAGATGCACATAGCAGAATACTCTGTTTGATGTAGGTTTCCAAAAGTGAACGCAATTTAAAATGTTGTAATTTGTTGAGTGAGATGTCGGCACAAGTGAAAGCTTCGCATAAATCCGCATAACACATTGACAGCTGTGAGCCCGAAGTTGAATGAGTTGGTTCATTTGTGCAGAGATTGTTTAACGTTCTTTTTGAGCGATACATTTTGTATGCGTTTAGTGATTTGAAATTGAGCAAGTGCTCTTATATTTCTTCACATGCAACACAATTCGCGAAGTTGAGCTGATCATGGGAATTTCACGACAAGACTGTACACAAAATTCAACTGAACTGAAACTCTCGGCTAAACCGTAGTTGTAACAGTTATATACACACAACCACGAACAATCACAACTGAGATTAAACTACCACTTTCTACACAGCGAACTTCCACGGATGACTTTCGCGGCACGTGCTGAATCAGAAATGATGTCGCCAGGTATTGTCTAGTGTGCAGCTTCCAGTAAACAATTCGAGGAAATTGCTCTTATTCAATTGCTTTCTGATCTGAAACTTGGCCTCGCGTTTTAGCATTTCACCCTTCTGCTAAATACTCTCTCCCAATTTTAAAGGAAATATCTTAAATATGTTTTCTTTCAAATACTATGCAATAACGAAAAAATATTTTAAAATGTGTAAGAAAAAGTATACATGTTAAAAAATACATTTTCTGACTGGGCAAACGTAAATAGGTGTGAACTTCAATCCCTGCATAAGTTTTAACCCCCAAAAATGTTATTACATAAATACCCGAGTCCCAATTATAATAATTGTTTCAATAGCGTACTAAAGTATTGTATTAAATTCCACTTGAACTATATTAACAAGAAAACAAGTTGTTTTCCGTGGCAAGACTATATTTTATACACATAAAAAAGTTACAGTTGTTTAATGACGCTACAGTCGCAAAACGTTTACATGTTTGCAATGGTATTACGAGCTAACATATACAGTTCTATAAGCTGACACTATAGAAGATGAACCAGCTATCTAGTTTTCCGCACCACGAAGCACAGATATACTTCCCTTAAATGCTCAAACTTAAGTTCCTGCTAATACCTAAGTAACCGATGACGCAATTTATCTCACTTCTCCAGGAAAATATAATTAGCCAATAATTATTTTGAAAACTACAAGGAAATCTAATTTCCTTTCAATCAATCAGAATTTCCCATTTATAGCATCAAATTTATTTATGTAGAAAATAAAACAATTTTGCAAATAAGAGCTTATTGGAATTAATCATCCGGTTTATAAAAGTTTAACAGCATCTAAAAATAAGAATAAATAGGATTATAAGACACCAATAATAAAATGAGATGGCACATAGTAAATATTGAACTAGGCAACAATGAAAAAACGTACATTCATTATTAAACAATCCCTTAAATATTGACAATTTTTGCAAACTTTTTGGGAAACATTTTCAATCAATGATAAAAAAAATCAATCAAACGATCATTTTACTGCCATGTTTAGAAAGGAACATTTGACACTCTTCAATTGATTGCAAAACTGATCCCGAACGTCCTTTTGTTCGGAAACCAGCAGTCTTGGACTCCACCGGGCGCGTACATGCATTGTGTGCAACTTTTCTGTAGGCGGAACTGAGCATGTCTCAACTTGTACACCTCTCACAGGCGGGAACCGAAGTGACAACAATGAAGTATACAAGTACATTACATATTAAGCTAACAAAATATTGAAAAGTTAAATATTATAGCAAGAAATTATGATTATTTCTTATTGAACAGCTCTTGTATTGTTGTGCCTCTTACATATTTGTTGTACTTCAAGTGAATCATTCCCTGTTGGATTGATTGTGCCAGTCTTTAAGAAAGGAGATTCTAGTGCAGTGATTAAATAAGTTCCATTTATAAAATGTTGTAATATTTATTACTATTAGGATTACTGTTTTTTTTTAAATAAAACAATATTCTATGTAGTAATCAATTGGAATTTAAGGAGGGTAAGTATACCATTTATGAATTTGTTAAATTTTCCAATTTTGTGTATCGCTGCCTTGACAATAACTTATATGTTAAGGATAATGTTTTAACCATTGCTTTGATGAATTATTAAAAGTTAAATAAAGTCAGTTAAGCATAAGGAAGCTATATAATATCTTTGTTAAATATAGGAAATACATGTTTAAAGCTGTGAACAATGTATCCAAAAATGTCTCTTGATTATGGCGGTCCCGCAGGTCTCTGTTATACTTCCTACATTATATTATATAAATGATCTTGAGAATAATGTCAATTATCTCATCAAGGCTACTGGTGCTATATCAGTGGCAGTGTGTGTCATTTGAGACTGAAAGTTTTAAGTTTTGTAAATTAATTTAATTAGTGTTGTGCAACTAATGATTTAATAGCGAATGTATAAAAGTATTTGACTAAACTTACTCAGTAGTATTTTATTTCCATTAAAATATAATTGCAATAATTTTACGTAATATTCTACAATAACTAAATTTTTAGGCATTGTTTTAGAGATTCGTTTATTTTGTAAGACTTATATTTATGTAAATGTAATAAATCAAATAAATAATGCTTTGCTATTAGATGTTCATTAACGTTTTACTACAATTACTTAATAACTATCTATTTTGCTTAAGAATAATTTATTTTATCTCACAAAGTACTAAATTTGGGTACTGCTACTGATGTTCAGAGCGTGTATGTGAATGAATGAATGGTGTTTAACGCCCGTTTTTTGCTACAGAGGCACCACAGGCGATGGGCATTGACGATACATGAGATGAAATGATATATTGGGAAAGAATTTATTTTTAAGAAAGGAATCGTTCCAGGCTTAAATTTAGGGTACCTCCCCGGCATTTGCCATTTATGACTGAGGAAAACTCGGAAAGGGCCTCAGTCAGGGAGGACGGTCCTGGCAGTATTCGAACCCCAAACCTCCCGCTCACGAGTCCGTGCCTTAACGACCTCGGCCACCCGTGGAGGCTTATAATGTGAAAAATAGTGCTAAGGACAGTTTATATTTTACACCTATAGACTCCCTGAGAAAGGGTATTAGGGAACATACAATATTTGTTATAAATACACAATGTAGATATTTTACAGGGGAATTCAGAATTGTTCATCTTAGTTAGAAGTACACCAACTATTTTCAAATCCAAGGAAATACGATTACTATACACATTTATAATTACAATATTGTTAAATTTCTGAAGTCACCTATGTGCCTTACAAGTAGAAGTTACAAATTTCCTACAGAAGTATTAAATGTAACCAATTCCAATGTTTTAAAAGTTTTTGAAGCAATGTTTAACCGAGTCATCCTTTAATAATTTAATTGAATATTTTCTGAATATTATTTTGGCGAGTCTAGCTGTACTGTGTGCAACAAAAGGCCCAAATAAATAACATGCATCATATATTGCTATTTACATGTATTTTAATCGGGCGCTAAAATCAATTTCTTGAAACTTTTTCCTTATAAAGAACAAAATTCTAAACCATTAAGGACTTCTCTAAAATCCCATATAAGCCTTAAGAAGTAGGTAAGCAAGATGAAATACTAACCATTGGCACCTAAACAATAGAAAACCTAGAGGGATAGTACTAAATCATATCCGCAGTCCGTGACAACATTTACAAAACGTAAACTTACCCTATCGTTGATGCATATTTATTGCAATATTTGTTTACTTTCCCACAAATAAAAATATTACGCAACAGTTCATATATTACTTTTCGCATATTTCATGTGTTAATTACAAGAACAGATGGATTCTACATAGTATTTCAAAATAGCAATGAAAATAAAGATATTAACAATGATATGCTTTGCGACATTTACTTTATCATGAGAGGAATGGTTATTACAACTATGAACTGGTAAGTTTCAGAAAGGTAACTGTTAAAAATGTTTATTAATCTGAATTATTCTGCGCTTTTATCAAACACCTGGGGCTGAGAATGGGTATCTGAGTAATACTTGTCCTATAAACAGGTTATATAAGACACAGCGAGATAAACTATACTTAAAGCTAGCAAGAATAGCGTAACATTCACATTTCATGCTTCAGCTTTCGAGCTAAATAATTTAATAAAATAGAAACGAACTTACACTAAACTACATGTGTTTTTCTTGTTTCACCATTCAAATTTACAAGCTATTTACTGGAGTACATAAAGGCAACGTGTACGGAGTTGCTTCTTTGTATGTAACGTCAGAATGTCACAATAATAATAATAATAATAATAATAATAAATTGTTATAACACAACATTACTTAATTACAACTTACTTAAAGTAAGTTACTTAGCACTCAAATATTAACTTGTTGCAAAATTAATTCAACTTAGAATTTGCAGCATAACAAACGGAGAAACACTAAAAGTATGTGAATAACGTAACGCTCCCATTAAAGTAAACATCATGTGTGTGCGTGCGTGCGCGCGCGCGTGTGTGTGTTATAGCTTATTATATCTTCCATGTTTAATACATCTCACCTATATAACAGAACGCGGTTCGAACCCGGCCAGGATCGATGGATTTTTTCCGGAGTAAAAATTCTATGTGTGGCTTCCTTCGGAAGGGAAGTAAAGCCGTGGGTCCCGTGTCGTACATTTACGGCACGAAAAAGAGCCTCAAGCCTGAAAGAAGAGGCCTCTGAGCAAAATTTGTCGGCCGTTTCACGCCCTGAGTTGAATGGGACGCTGATGACCTCAGAGGTTAAAGAGCGTCCATAAATCAATCAATTAATCAAAAAAAAACCTATGTAACATGTACAGTGAGTTTAAGTTACGAGCCGAAAGAATGCGACTGTGTCCTGGGAGGAGCCAGTCGTCAAGGTTGGATACACGTGTAGGTAGCAGATTGCTGTTAGTTCTAGGGAGGCTTGGTAAGCGTTCGTATGTTATTCAATACGTTCAAATGTGTGTACATCGTATGTTAGCTGTTGTTCATTAGTTGTACTACTAAATAAATACAGCTTTGAAGAACGGGTTTTTATGTACTATACGTATATAAAATTGAGTTATAGCGGAGAAGTTGTAGACAATTCACAAATAATTCTGTTACAGGTAGAAAAACTGTTCGCCAACTTGTTAAAATGTCACGAGACAGAATTCTTCAATGACAGAAACATTCTCTTCCGCTGTGTTCATAAGGAAGAACAATTTGATGAATTACATGACTTTCCTATGCAGAAACTGGCAATGTGCTGCCGCCAAGGGACATTATTTTAACATCTCTCATGACATAGATTAATGCTTATTAATTTTAAATAAAGTATCATGTTACGCCTTTAGTAAAAATATAAATATTGGGTTAAATAAATAACATTACTCTCGGCGATTCATCTCCCTTTTTTCGGTTACGGCATTTCCCCAGTAAATAGCTACGCTTAAGTACCCCGTAACTCAAATAATCTCATTATACACGTGCTGGACATCAAATTCTAAAAAGCACGATCTGTTCTTCCAGAATATGAATGCATTGCATTTATCATTTTCCTATCGTTATCTGAATATATATAAAATTGTTTTTAATGTTAATATAACTTTAATTATCTCTTCTTTATAAATTGAAACAACGTATGTATTTCCTGTGAAGAAAAGGCAATATGCCATGTGTATGTGTGTGTTTGTTTTTAGTTATTCTTCTTACGACCATGTAGAACAACTATAAGTGAACGTTTTCATTTTAGTTATTTTAATTGCCGTTTTGTGGAATGATCATAAAGCTAACGGGAAACAGTGTCAATTAGGCAGAATGACATAAATACTTAACGTTTCTTGAGCACTCTCTAATCATTATTATTTCTTATTATTTGCGAGATTCAAAGCAGTAACAGCAATATTCTAACTACACGATACGTTTATTAATGTTTACTTAGGGGTTTAAAGGTATAACCTAGACTAACTAATGCCAATGGCATTTCTCGATAATAATTATCAGACAATAACAGCAGCAACATTCCCTGAATTTCAATATTGTCTGTCCCTAATTTACAGTTGTTAATTATTGCAGCTTATGTGGTAAGCAACATACCTGCACTGGTGGCTATTGAATTTTTACATTTTAATATTAATTTAGCATTTCAATTATAATTTAAGTTATATTTCATTCTAGGGGTTTCATTTGTTATAAACAGGTGTGTGTTAATATGGCGCTGGAGGATTTTAGAGCGTTTATGTTTTAAGTGCATCTTATTCCGGTGCGAAAAAACGCAACAAATTGTAGTAAAAAGTCAGCACAGACTATAACATTTAAATTAAAAATAAATTTAAGTACTGCTAGGATGAACGCTCTGAAACCTGGTATCTAACATATGTATAATGTGATTAAGTTCAGTAGATATTAATAAAAGTGTGCCACTCTTCAATTTCTATCAAAATTCCAGAGAAAGATGCTGTAGTTATTCAGAGCGATTCAATGAGCTAAGAACCAACTTGCGGTGTTTGTCTACTGAGCTTGTGCACACGGGTTTTCCGCCGATGAGACTGAACAAAGTCACGGTATTGTCAGTGTATTTAGAGTGGCGTGTCTTTTCTGCAATTTATCGAGAAGTGAATTATATCTCAAAATATGTTTTTTACTGCATAAGTGTATGTATTTAACGATTCACATGTGTTAACTCAGTTACCTCGTCAAGTCTAAAGACATATTGAAGAAAGGTTACCGGGCGTAAATACAAGTCATAGTATTTACTATTCAGTCCATGTAGTGTTCAGTCTAAGAAACCTAACATCACTAAGGAACCATTAGATGGCATCTGTCATTGTTTATACAATACTTTCAAAATCACTCAGCAAAAACAGGCTCTTTGCAAAGCTCTACTTAATAAAACAGTTAAAACCATATAAAATAGCTGTGGCATACATCAATGCAAATTTGGCCCTTTTTCTTACAGAATTAACTTGCAGGAAGAGCGATCTGGCCCTTTTTCAACAAGGCTCTATCACATCTCATACAGGAATATTTCCATGAGAAAAATTAAAAGTGTGTTTCAGTAAGATAGAGTTATAAGTAAGGGTTTGCGGCTTTCTCGGTCCCCCGACCTTGTGACTTTTATCTCCGGAAGAATTGAAACAAAATATCCCCCAGAAATTAGCCAGCATTGCACAAATTGAACTACAACATGTGATGAGTTTATTAAAGTGGTGCCAAAATGTATGGACAACAACTATACCTAACTTCATCATTTCCTTTCATAAAGTTGGTGAGTAAAAGCATTTAAAATAGTTACGAAAACTGTAGCATGGTTGCATTTGAGTCACTCTCACCTACATAAATGCAATAGACCGCAAGCTGGTTCTTAGTTCATTGGACCGCTCTGTTTAAGCAATGTGTACACTATATATGATTTTATACGCATCTAATAACCTACAAAAGTGCAATATGGGCCAAAACCTGAACTTTTCTTGTGAAATTTAGCACCTACTTTTTGTTTTAGTAGTATAAGTTCTTAATATTAAAACCGTAATTAAAAGTAAAAACAAATCTTTACTAAGTCCGAGTGAAAGACGTCAATATCTTGAAGCACTGAATACCGAATGCTTTTCAGCGCTGAATTGCTCAAAAGAGCTTGAAGAGAAGTTGTACAGAAGGTACACAAGATTATTTGCTTAAATGTGGATAAAAATATAATCTATAACCTGGAAAAAGCCATTCACCATTTATTTAAACCAAATATAAGTAAATACGTGGATAACTATGTCTATCACAGGCAGCCCTATTACATTTGATGATAATATGAAAATATGGATGGGTTTCTACTCTTTGGACATAACTTAAAAACTAAAGTTATTTACAGTTCTTCTTTCTAATTTAAAATATTTTGATTGATAAATCGAATATCTCTAATCAAGTCATAAAATAATATTACATTTTATACACGTTTAAAAATTGACAGATATACTCAAAAGAGTTCTGAACTAATGATTGGTGTTAACACCCGTATAGCTTTCTTATCTAAAATCAGATAAAATGATTCCTTATTTGGGAATTCTAAATTCTAACGCGAGATTTGGAGAGAATATGCTTGTTTCATGCAATAACATCCAAAATATGGATAAAATTTCATCTCAGTTTTAAATCTTAGGATATTTGTATAACTTCAACATGGCAGATTTCATCTTCATTAATGACTAAAAGAGAACAACTCTTAAATCACAATAATAGCATTCAACTGTCATAGTAAACAGCTAGGCAAGAAAATAGCTCTCATCTTTGGCACATTTTGAGAACAGTTTTCATGAAGTTAAGCATATTTTCTTTCTGAACCACTCATTCCACATTCCTAACGCTCAAACAACATTAATCATAATAGTTGTCAAACACCATTCACTTAAACACCCGCGGAAGAATGAAAAGAGTAAAAACATGCAGCTAGGAAACCGGAGTCTGGCACAAGACATAGAAGGCTTCAGGGTAGAACTAATGAAGCAGGTTTGACACTCCACCCCATTGCCTTGGGATGCTCGCGGAATTTAAACTCGCTCGTTTGCTTTAGAAGAACTTTCAGTTTTTGTAGTGATGCTAAAACAGAAGGTTTACGATATTAGTTCATGATAAGGCGCCCTTCGGCACGGGGGCAGAATAAAACGGATGTAACAAGATAGCCATATTATTGATTTTCTTAAAGGTAATAGCATAGCACAAAACCCCGTCTTGAGCCTAGTTATATTCTGCTCCAAAGCGTTGCATATTGTGGTTTTATATCTAGCAATCAGAGAGTTATGTACTGGCTACATAAACATTCCGAATTGCTGGCAGTTACGAGTTTAGTGCCGTTTTAGAGAGCTATCTAAGCAGTGCTAAAATATATGCTGAGGCTAATCTATTCCATTACATTGTATAAACAGTTACTTTGTGAAATTTTAATACTGAACCAAATAGCGCGAAATGTTTGTCATCTCCAGAAGAAATTGTCATTTAGCGAAATTTCCTCACAGTGTACTTATGCTATGCCAGTCAAGATCAACAAAATACATATCAAGTGTTGTTCATTTGCACAGTTATCCTTTATGCAAGTTATTCTCCTATAACGAAAACCAGTGTTTATACACCAAGAAAACGAAAGCAAAATGTTCTACTTTTGCCTAGACAAACGAAGCACACTTCTTAACAATTACAGAGTTTTCTCAGGTTTTAATTGAACGGAGTCTTCATGCTTTGAAAGTAAATGATTTGCATGGCTTCACCTTGACTCGTATTTCTTCGATGAAGATTTTAGAATGTATTAGCCCGCGATTGAGAAATTACGAACTGAAACTATTCTCATGCACGATGGCCCACCATATCATTTGCATACCCTTACAATAGACCTTAAGACCTGCTCCGTTACTTTGCTATGAATTTCTTTTAAATTAAGTCTCTCCATAATTATACACTATTTTAAGTATAGACTTGGAATCAATATTCAAGCCATTTTTCTGTAATTTATTCATTTATTTATTGTTTTATGATATTTGAAATTGGTAGTTATCACATTTATGAATTTTCTTTATGACTATAACACGCTGTATCAGGCTAGCGGCCTTAAACATTTCATCTCAGTCAATTAAACTTTCGAGCCTAAGAGTGGCAGTAGAATATCCAGAAATTTATCAAATGTTAACAGCCCATTCTAACTAAAGTTCCCTTAATTGTCCAAACTGTTGACAGTCTTGTATCATTAATACGTATATAAGAGATACCACAGCCCAGTAATTGAATTGGATAACTTGTTCCTGTGAAATGTCATTACTTTTTTGTTCTTATTTTGTCATTTTGTTCAGCGATACAACTCATTTTAAATGAGGTATGTTATTTACCCTGCAAAGGATTTAGATATACATTTGGAAACCGCGTCATTAGCAGACATATTCCAATATCTATCCTCAACGTTTCACCAAGTCGTATTTTGATAACACCTGTCACAGGAAGGTGTTTCTTAAACAAAAGAGCGGAGGACAAATTACCAGTGCTATTCTTAAAAATAAAACCCCAAAAAGTTGTTTTTTAATCTTAAAATTTTTAAGGTGCTTTGAAGTTTGAGGTGTATTTTTAATTATTCTTTTTTTTTTTTTAATTGTCGAATTTCTATTTCATTGTATCAGAAAAACAGGTAATAAATGTTATTCCCCTTACTACTATATTTTTGAAACAGTAACGTTTATTGCAAATATTCCAGTTATGTATTTATAATAAAACTGCCACATGATCTGTATTAAACATGCATTTAATTGTTTAATTAGTTTGAAAATATATAATTGATTGAAATGTATATAATTGAGTTCTGGAAAGTATTCAATTATACTGATATGTATTTATTTAAGTCGAATTGTATTTAATTAATTTCATATCTACTTAATTCGTTTGAAATGTATTTAATTGTGTTGAAATGTACTTTATTAGATTTACATTTATTTAATTCATTTGAAATGTATTTATTTAGATTGAAATGTATTTAGATTGACATGTACTGGGTGAGCAATGCTTGACGCAACCGCGGGACCGGCCGGCAGCGCTATGTCGCTATGTCGGCGGAGTCGGGGAGTATATTTCCCTTCCGCTGTGCGAGGTTTCATTGTGTGTTGAAATTTTGCGCAAGTAGCACATGTTTGTTAGGGGATGCAATAAAGCGTATTGAGTGAAAGTGTATTGCGTGAAATGGGGCAATGCAAGTATTCTATCACCCAATGAGTATTCGTGTATGATTTACACGTGAATACAGAATCAGCACGTGTTATAAAAAGATTATTTCAAGAGAAATTTCCTGATGTTCATGGTCTTAATCGGAGTTCGATTCATCAATAAGTAAATAAATTTCTGAAACGGGAAGTGTTCTTTATCTCTGGGGGGCATTAAAAGAGAAAGTGTACAAAACAAATGCACACACTTAGATGAACTTAAAAGTAGCATTCGTCAAGAAATTGCTGCCTTTTCTCAGAGGGAACTGCAGAGTGTAATGAGCAATTTCTTAAGCAGGTGTCACAAATGATTGAACAACGACGGGAGGCAGTTCCAGCATCTCCTTACTTAATATACGTGAGTAATTTACTTTTCTTTTTAAGTGTTTATGTTATGAGTGTTTGAAATAACTTACGCGACAAACCATACTATATTTATTGTGAACTTCCTGTCACCCGCACCGCCGACACAGCAGCCAGCCTCGCAGACCGGCCGCACACCGCGAAACCGGTTGCGTGAGTGATATTTTACGCCGTATTTTATTAAGCTTATGTGAATTTAAATAAGTTTAAATGCATTTAAATATATTTTCCTGTATTTAATTAAGTTGAAATTATTAAATCATGTTGACATGTTTAATTGTAAGTACATGCTATAAATATTGTAATTTCACTATTTCTCAACTGCCACCGGGTGTAAGCTAAATGGTAGTTAAATAAATACCTACATCACTTAAAAAAAAAAGCATTTATAGTGTCTAAAGGATTTGCCAAGGAACATAGGAGCATCTTTGGAGTAGCTAAAAAGAAATTCATCCTACACACGATATTAAAAAATGCATTAATACGGCAGTAGATTTGATTTCACATTCTTTATTTTTATAATTAAAATCCAATGTTTTTGTCGATTTATATATCAAAGATAGTCTATGATCCAAGAAAACGATATAAAAGTGGAAGACTGAATTGACCAAATTAAAAATGAAAGGCGGCATGAAGGGTGTTTGGATAGGAAGACACGCTTTAAGGAACAGATTTCTGAGTGTTATTAAAACCGAGAGAGTAGATGCGGATAAGCAGATTACGTGGTCTTAATGAGCGGGAAAAGCTCGCTAGTGCCTTAAAATTGAAATTTTATCTTCAGAGGGAGCAGTATGTTGCGAAAGACAACAAGAGTTTCGGAGAATAAAGCACTGGAACAAAGTGTTTGTCCTATTTATAAGCAAAAACATTCGTTCATTGTTTGCTTAGTAGTGAAGTGTAGTGGGAAAAAGCAACTTCAAGATAAGTAACTTAAGAACAGAAAAAGATATTGCAACTAACTCACCAATAAGTACACACTTTGACAAAAGGAAAGGGTCATCGGCAGATTCTACGTGTCAATCGGAGAACTTCGGGGACGTTCGTAAATGCTGTATTCATAAGTGCATGCAGCGAGTGCACACTGCATTGCGCCCTTTGTCTGTAAACGTAATGGTCACAATATTAAGCATCTGGAAAGAAAACATTAAGGTAGAGTAGCGGTGACCAAGCGATTTAGAAGGCATTGATTTTAAGTTCAAATCCCACCCAACATTTTTTATTATTGCTTTTATAAGTGTATATGTAGAACATCATGTTTTCTTAATATATTCGAGTTTTATGACATTACCTGCGCACACACATATGTATCACAAACTAACGTATTCTTTACAAATAATTAAATAAAACTGGTCTACTAAAGTGAAAACACATAGAAATAAACACAAATTTATATCTTGTATGAACCCTCAGCATGTATAACTACCTTCAACCTTCGGGGAATAGATGATGTCAGATTTCTACAGTAATGTGGACGAGAGGCTGCAACATCCCAGGCTTCTTGAATTTGTGCTCATAAGCAATCTTTCGTCCTTGTATGCGCAGGGAATGCATGTGCAGCATATTGCATTTAAATAGAAGGAAATATAATATTCATTGTCATATATAAAAATATGTTAACGTTAAAGCTTATGGAAAAAATCATACGAAACTAATTTGTCATAATGTGTTAAAAAGGTTTATTAAAAAAATGTGCTTCACGACGGGAGGTGAACCTGCGCTTTTAACCACGACATCACTGCACACTCTGCCACAGAGCTAACAGAACACACGTTTTTAGTGCATGCCACATAACACAACTGCTGCACTCAGCCTTACTGGTTACCATGTGAACCGCGCGAGGTGGACTTTAGAAAAATTTCATGCTCAAGAGATTACTTTTTTTTTCTTTCGTCATCGGGCAAGGTTTTTAAAGGTAAAGAGATAGAACCAATAAATGTAGGTATATATTATAGAGAGAATAATATCTATTATAATGAACTTAATATTACCGTTTTAAGTAAATATTAATTGCCTGTTGTAACTGTTTGGTTGTAAGGCGCAAATGGAGTCACATTTGGAAAATGAGCAGTAAATGAAGATATTGGTATATTAATAGTGAAAATATGTTTAGCATACATGAAAGGTTTACTTTCAAAATTCTGCGCTAAGGTAGAGTAGAAGCAAAAAGTGTTTGATAGCACCGATTAGTTGTAACCTTGACGAAATCTGCCGTAGAGTACCATGTTGCTTTCTTTGGAACAATGTTTTGGGATTATTGAGATATCGGGCTATCAAGAGCAATGCATTAACGTTAAATTGTGTGTGTGAAACTTCTTAAGTTCTTTATCGAGACACGAGATGATAAAAGAAGATTATGGAGATATTTGTGAGTGGTATATGCGGTTTAAAAGTGATTAGGGAGACGGTGGTTGACGACCAGCCTCCCTGACGTCCATCGACGTCAAATGCGACACTTATGCGGCCAGAATTAATGAGATCTTTCGTGAAAATCGGCGTCTGACTGTTCCAGAAATTTGCCGAAGAGTATAAGCTCTCTGCGGGATAGATCTATGAAATCCTGAAGAAAAAGTGCGAATGACTGTTGACTTAAGAATAGAAAGACAACTGTGTTGCATCTGACAGGAGCTATTGGATTGTGTTACAGAGGATGAAGAGAATAATCACCGACGATGAAACATGGGTCTATGGTTACGATGATAAGAGGAAAGGCGGTCATCATAATGATAGAAGACCCAAAAACCTTGTCAGGTCAGGTCAAACCCCAATCTATACCTTTGTGAAATTGCAGAGACAGGACAGGGTAAACTTCATGCAAAGTATATATAATTTGTAACTAATAATTTATATGCTAAAAAGAATATATTTGAACCTTCGAAATAAATAACTGAAAAATACCGGATGTGACAAACAGGTATGGCCAAATTTCAGAACACATTCCCCAAACTTAAATAAAGAAAATACGAGGGTAGGTCCATACGTTCCGGCTTCGCCTTCACAAAACCCTTATCTGGTGTCATGCCTTATCTGTTAAGTAAATAATTGCAGCTATAACTTCCGCTCCGCTCTGTTCACTTGCTTAGATATGGTTGCATAAAGAAGGCTATGTGTAGAAGAATGTAACATGTTCAAAATGGAGTATCGAGCTGTATTTAAGTTCTTCACAAAATAAGGACTTACTCCAAATGAAATTAAACAGTAATTGGACGGTGTATATAGGGACGCGTCCCCCTCATATTCTACCGTAAAAAGAATGGGTCAAACTTTTTCGAATGGGTCGAGAAAGCATTGAAGACGAAGAGAGTACAAATCAGTCCTTGGAGGTGCTCACTCCTGAAAACATCGCTCTCGTGGACGGAGAAATTCCGGAAAACCGGCGGCTCAAAGTTACAGAAACAATAGAAAGGTAGGGCCTTTCTAAAAACAGTCCTTCCAATTATTCATAAACATTTAAACATGAATAAGGTTAGAGCAAGATGGGTGTCTAGACCTCTTTCCTCAGTTCAAAAGCAGTAACGAGTCATCTGTTGTTAGGCATTTTTGGAGTTCTGCCGTGGAAACGATAGAGAAATTCTGCAAGCCATTGTTTACGAGAGATGAAACTATCGTCCTCTACTATGATCCCTTGTCCAAAACTTGGCGAAGCACCGCCTCTAAAGGCCAAGTTCACTCAGTCAACCAAGAAGATCATGACTACAATCTTTTGGGACTGTGAGGAATACTCTTCATTGACTTCAAGGAGAGGAACACCACAGTAAATGGGGAGTACTATGCTGGCCTACCGCACAGATTACGTGCTTCCATCAAAGAGAAAAGGGGAGGAAACCTGAGTGGTGGTGTGCGCCTTCTTCACTATAAAGCGCCTATGCACACAGTTCTTGTTGCAAAGGAAGCTGTGAAGAAATGTGGCTTCAAGGATATCGGCCATACACCTTATAGATCAGATCTAGCTCTCGGTGAGTATTTCCTCTTCTTAAAACTCAAGAAGGACCTTCGAGGAAGGAAAGTTAAGTGTGAGGAAAAAGTGATGAATGCTGTTTATGACAATTTGCAGACAGGACTTCTAATTTTTTTTTTGGGGGGGGGGGTTGAAATGTTAATCCAAAGATGTGAGAAGTGTATTGCAATAAAAGGTACCTGTATTGAAATATGAAATATAGTTTTTGTCTTTATCATACTTAGAAAATAGTTAGGCCGGAAACTTATGGACCTACCCTCATATGTTATATGGACATGGGTACGGAAACGCTTTGTTTCCATGTTATACAACTTTTCATAGCACATTTATCAAAAGATACACACAGCAACAGAACATACTATCATACCACATGAAACTCTTTTTTGCATGAAGTTTTCAAAATGCCCTCTTGGTTACGTATGGTTAAGTAGGTTCACACCCAGTGCTTTGTGTTCCATTTGTATGAAAGTGATGGTGACATGCGACTCACTTCATTGCTACTCGTGGGTACATTTAAAAGTCCTTGTTTTCGAACATTAGCACAAGGTACAGAGTCTTCGTGCCCTATATTGTTGAAGGCTTAAGTTTAACTATTAACATTAAAAATAATAGGATATTTAATGAAGGGTGTACTTTTTTTTCATCAGTATTTATTAAAACAAAACGCAATTCCGCAGGGATACATCAGCAAATCCGAGATTCGATGCGAATGCTAGTTGATGCCTGTACCAATGCTAGAGGAGGGCATTTAACATTTCATGAAAGTGTTTCAAGAGGTATGCTGGTACGTTCTGTTTCTGTGTGTTTCCCCGATTAATGTACTATGAAGAGTTGTAGAAAATGAGTTTTAACATGGAAATAAAGCGTTTCCGGACCTATGTTCATATAACACACTGTTTTTCTTCTACGTGTGAGGAATGTGTGTTGAAAGTTTGAGCGTACCTTATTGTTACGCTCGTTATAAACTAAATTCATATTAAGTGAAAGCTTCTGATGTTTATCAAATATTATATTCCTAAGGGTTTGCTTTTTTAAATAAATGTTGTTTCATCTTACAATTTGTTTAAATTTTTTTTTCAATCCATGTTAATTCCTTATTTATATAAAATACAACAAAACATTTCAGATTTCTAGTTATCTTTAACAGGGAGCGATAAAATAAATCCGTATGAAACAGGGTTGCTCAAAATCACTTTTGGTCGCCCGCCGTTTCTCTAGTGAATGTATTGCGTGTGGTAATGCAGCGCGAGGGAGCGTGCTGAACACATAGCTACAGTGCGAGTCCATGTGCTTTAAGCCGACAACCATTCAACTCGTGCTTAAAATGCGAGCAATGCTTGACGCAACCGCGGGACAGGCCGGCAGCACTAGGTCGGCGGAGGTGGAGAGTTTCCCCTCCGCTGTTTGAGGCTTCAGTGTGAGTTGAAATCTTGCAAGTATCACGTGTTTATTAGGCGACGCAATACAGTGTATTGAGCGAAAGTGTATCAAGTGAAATGGGGCAATACAAGTGTTTTATTCTCCAAAGACTGTTCTCTTTACAGGAAATTCATGACGTGTTTATGGCCCCTTTGTTCCCCCGATTTAACCCCCTGCGATTTTTACCTCTGGGGAACATTAAAAGAGAAAGTACAAAACAAATTCACACTTTTTTGATGAACTTAAAACTAACATTCGTCAGGAAATTGCTGCCATTTCTCAGAGGGAACTGCAGAATGCATTGAAAAATTTCCTAAGCAGGTGTCAGAAATGCTTGCACAACGAAGGGAGGCGATTCCAGCATCACCTTGCTTAATATACTTGAGTAATTTACTTTTCTTTTTAAGTGTTTATGTTATGTATGTTAGAAATATCTTACGCGACAAACTGCACTATATTTATTGCGGACTTGCTGTCACCCGCACCGCCTACACAGCAGTCAGCCTCGCCGGCCGGCAGCACGCCACGAAACCGGTTCCATGAAGGATTGTTCACCCCGTATCAGAAATTTAAATTTTGTAAGCTGTTTCTGATACCGGGCCATATTTTTAAAAACTGATATTAATTATTTCATATTTATAGTAAAACGTTTCAAAATGCATTTCAGTATTTTAAAGTGAATGCGACTCTTTAAAATATGTTACAATAAAATAATAACCCATTGGTTAAATAAACAAATATTGCTAATATACCATTAAGAAATCTTCAAAAAAAGGAGTAATGTGTAATTTAATTTGTGTTTCTGCAGTTCCAGATACATATGTTGTCCTACAAAGAATTATTATAATACTTTCACAGCCATAATTTCTAGTGCAAAAAATTTACTTAACAATATTTTGTTGGCTTAAGCGTAATGTATACGCGTAACATTGTAGAAATTTTGAAAATTTCACCTACATACACACAGCTGTAGCTGGGCAATAGAACGGAGATGTTCTGAAAACACTGCAAGGTCCTAAAAGGCTACATTTCCTTGCAGCAAACCGAAGCTACAACAGGATAATGCAAGGCCGCACATCGCAAGAAGTGTTGCTGAACATTTCACAACAGTTAATCGAAGTGTGTCGCCACCCTCCGTATAGTCCAGATTTAGCCCTGTTTGACGTATTGTTTTTCCCCAAATTGAAGAAACGCCTTGGTGCGAGGCATTTTCCAACATCAGAAAGTGAAGGCTGCAGAGGCGATTCTGAGAAACCTGTCAAAAGTGGTATCCAGCATGTCTGAAGACTGGCAGAAACGCTGGGATGGTGTATTACATCCAACGGGGACTACTTTGAGAAATATAATTATAATAAAGAGGATGAATAAAGGTATTTGTCAAAAATTATCATCATTCTTTATTAAACAGCTCTTGTATTTATTTTAAATGTGGAGATTTTCTTAAAATGCCATATAGTTAACATTTATTATGAAAAAATGCACTGGAAACAAAGTTTTCTTCTTGTTGAGTTATATTTAAAAAAAAAGTAATTGGCTTTAAAAATAGGAAGTCAATATTTTAAACGTCTTGACAGATTTGAAATGGAATGTCCATATTGTAAAGATTCATATCCTTATGCATATTTTCAAATTTGGGCACAGAACTTGACACTTTTATATTACAGTCATAGCTCCTTTATGTAGTTTTTTGCGTGTAGGTAACTTCCTGCTTCGTTAAATTTCTTGTATGTCTCAAATGACATTATTTCTCGAAAGTACCACAATTCAAAAAATAATTGAGATTCGTAACTGCTATTCTTTGACAGTGTGAAATGCTGAAAGCAAAGAAGAATAGGGCAGCCTCAATTATGTGGTAATGCAGACAAATAGATGACAGCTTCTTAGTCTAGTGGTTAGCATTATTGACTGTTGACCTAGAGGTTCAGGGTCGATTCCTGGTACTTGCTTAGGAATTTTCTGCTACGAAAGTCAAAATAGTTCAATCCAACTTCGCGAGTAAAATTGGGGAGCTGCCTGATAAAGAGGTAGCGTCCTTCTATCTCGAAAGTCGCGTGGTAGACGACCGATGCGGTATGCTAGTCACATGCTTCCCTGCAATACTGCCCTCTATCAATAGTCACAAGACGGAGGTAGAGGGCGCAGCAATCACTGCGGCAGGCTATGGTCTAATATCGGGCTGTTGCGCCATAGAAGAGGAGGAGAAACACAGCAGTTGAAAGCAACGATATGTAAATTAATAAAACTATAAAGTTTTTATTTCACGTATTTCACATATAAATTACGGTTGCTATTCTTATTTTAACGTTTATGGATTCATAATTTATGACTAGAAGGAACCACAAAGTAGGTTTCAGTGATGTGCTCGAGATTATTAGAGCAAATCATTCCGGAAATAAAACAAAATCTATGCTCAATAATTATGAAAAAAAACACAAATTATTAATGCAACGTATTCCCTTCAATTCTAATGCATTTAAAACCTTCATTAATTATATTTAATAATATAATTACTACAAATTTTAAAAGATGACAGGAACTTCAATGCTTAGCAGAATTTATATCAATGAATAACAATCCAGATAGTTCATTTATATTTGTCAGAATATAAATATTTACCACATAAATATAAAGTTCTGTCCTATTAAACCCCTTGGTTTAATAAAGGATAGTTTAGCGATAAGCTATAAATATTACATTTCACTGCAAGTTAACTATATCTACTTACAAATTTATGCTTGTATAAACTGCAGAAATTAACTTCAAAGAAACTTAAGTTTAGCAATGTACAGAAACTTCCAGTGCTCAACCATTATCAAGCTGGTAAACAAAGACGTAACCCCACTGATGTAGAACGAAATTAGGTGCATATTTAAGCTCATTAGCACGTTCTAGACTTGTTACGCAAAGCTGTAATCACCTACAACATTGACACTTTTTTCCACAAGTTCAGAGAGTAATGTGTGGAATCCTACTATAATGCAGTGCAGAATTAAAAAAAAATGTCAAACTGCTATCGGAAATAAACGAGCGACCGATGCATGAAAAATAGAACATGAATTATTAGCTGCCACTTGTAAACGACAAAGAAGCTATTGTTTATTACAGCGTCACGGTTAGCTTGACAACTATTCATAAGTTCGTGAGATCAATTATCACTGCTTTAGCAACACAGTCCCCATTATTTTCTGGAAAACCCTGACAATATTGAATACAATAGATATTTCAGCACGGATTTAATTATAGATATTACAAGAGGCATTGATTTTATTTAGAGATTATGGGCTAATTTTAACTATGAAAAAGTTAGCTGGTTGTGATGGTGGCTGTAGAAGTAGCGGTAATAGTAATAATAGTAATTATAATAATAATAATAATAATAATAATAATAATAATAACAATAATAATAATAGTAGTAGTAGTAGTAGTAGTAGTAGTAGTAGTAGTAGTATTGATTATTTACAAAATGTTTGCTTCAAATTAAAAGCACCCATGTCGCACAGGTCCTGGGATATGTGCTTTAACAATACATTAATAAGAACATTAAAGCACAAGCCGACACTTAACTCTTAAGGGACAAATAACATCCATACTAAAAATATAAAGGAAAGAAATAAATTAAACATTTAAAAATATATAAAAATAAAAGTATATGTATAAGCACCTTCAAAATTATTCATCCAATGTCCCCTATCCCCTTCCGGGTTGTCTGCCTTTTCCGATCTCAGCTGTCTCACTTTGTTTAGAAGTTTAGCTACTCCCTGCTCCTCCTTCCTATCTGCTGTCAAAGTCCAGTACTGCCATTGCCCTCTCCCGCCACTAACAAAAGGGTCCGGCATATACCTTTCTCTCCATTTTCCCGTCCCCTTGCAGTACGCCAGAATATATTCCCAAGGTTCCTTCTCTGCACATATACAGCGGATTCTCTACCCTCTATGCTTCCAACTTTGATCAACCGCCACGCGCCGGACATAGACCAATCGTGCCCGTGATTGCTCAGTTTGGCTCCTGTTTGGTTGTAATTCTCCATCCCTTATTCGATTTTCAGCTCCTGTTTATCTCCAGCGAAACTTTTTTCTGTACACTCGTTTCTTAATTTTCGTCCAAGTCCCCCTTCTGTTTCCCTAGCCGGTAACCTAAATTTACCCATTTTGAAACCGAAGTCATATTTCCCCCATTCTTAATTTCTCCAGGACGCTCTAATTAGTGCCTGATCTCTGTGAACAAGTACTTCACCTTATAGTTTCGTTAGCGGCATCATATTCCCTTAGGTTTCCATAATTTCTAGACACCTCCTACTCCTTAAATTCCTTTTAGAAAACTTGTTCTCACCTGATCCAATTTCTCTGTTCATTCCGAACTCCAAATTATTGAACTAAAGCCTTATTCTAATATGTCATCTTCTAACTTTAACTGGGACTATGCATAGTAATAAGTAATAATCTATATGGCAGAGGTTGCATCAGAAAGTTTAGAATAACAACACGTTGAACCAATATATTGAAAAAACGGTCCTGTATGTACGTGATATGTGTATAATAATTGCGCACTCAGGATCTTCACATTTGTTTGGAATTCATCGCATTGACTCAGAAATGCAGAGCGGTAATAGTCAATAAAGCATTTTTCTCATATTTTTTTTACGACTACCTCAGTTTAATGCTTCGTCAAATAAGCATTGGAATAAAATATGACAGATGCAAAATATTACACCTTAGGCCGCTTTGAGCTGTGTGTAAACTTCTCACAGATATAAGCAAACGCGTGAATCGATTACTGAGAGATGGAATTTAGTATTTTATTGCAAGCATTTGGTTCAGTTATGTCAACTCTGTCGGAGGCTAAACAGCATATCACTGATAATAATACGAGATTATTATAAATAACTTAAAGAATTTAATTAAAGTTCAGTTTGAATAACGGGGAGTACACAAGCATTACGCTAAACAAATGCTCGACATGATAAATAAATGATTGTTAGCTACAAGGAACCTACCAGGTGTATGAAATTCACTGGAGCTAATAAATAAAAAGTAATTATTGCAGGAAGCATGCCAGACCATCGGCCAATGCCGAAACTTTCCCAGTTGGAAGATAACCAACTACTGATGATTTTAAAAAATGCTAATAAGGAGAGAAAGAAAGAAAGAGTATTAAAGGTTTTCTCAGTGATACAAAATCAAATTCAGAAACATAGATCAGCATACAACTTTAACCTAAACCCTTTGACTTAGGACAAAAAAATACGAAAATCGTCTTTAAACTACCTTTAACCCGTCCATTTTAGTCAACATTTATATATCTCAATAAAACGTGCAATGAATAATATAAAAATAAATTAAGAATATGTGCGTTTTTTAACCAATGTTCTGTTAAAAGCCAAAATAGTATCAATATTTTTATTTTCATTCTTGCCACCCGTATATAAATCACACTTAATTTTTGCCCGGCAGCATACACCATGTTTCTCTGACTTCTTGCAAGAAGAAAGTTACCCAAGTTGTAGTCTAAAGTCGCAAATCTTCTTTCGTAACTTTGAGTCCGCAGTTATCTCCCCTTGTTTTGTACAGTCGTACAAAGAAAAAAGAAACAATCCTCGAATTTTTTATTTCTTTGTAATTCTTAGACATTTATATCAAGTGTACCAGGCGCAGCGTAGTTACTGATTAGTTTAAATTGAAAGCTTTATTTGTTTTAGGTCATAATTTGAACACTTAGGAGCGAAGCGAAGATAAGTGAGGTGTTGTTTTGGATAGAAGATGGAAATGGAATTCAAGTGAACAAGGTGAAAGTGACATAAATAAGGTGTAGTGGAACAGTTATAAAATGTAAATACTTATAAACTAGAAATGATACAGGGAATAGAATGATTAAATACAATTTTAGATTAGGGGTGCTGGTTACCAGTACTGCAACCATCGACGGAGGGCAGTTTTAATTTTAGTTTTTGGTAGTTTTAGCTTCAGCTTTTAATTTTGAATTTAAGTTTTAGTAGTTAAATTATAGTTGCCTACCAGTTATATTTTTGTTTGCTAACTGGCTTCCAGTTAGAGAATTGTTGGAATGTTTTCATTTGAGCTTGTTTTGTTCATTTGCATTTTGTTAATTACTTTAGTTTAATTAGAAATAGATATAATCTGTACAAATAATGTTAATAAAATGTAAGAGATAAGAAAAAATATAAAAAATTATAGAAAAGGTAATACATGTCCTGGTATAGCCATCTGGGTGCCAGGGCGACGTATTACAGATTATTATTATTATTATTATTATTATTATTATTATTATTATTATTATTATTATTATTTACCATGTGATAATATTGTACAGACCGAAAATCCTGAAATGAAAATTTAAAAAATACTAGAATACATCAGTTTTTCAAAATCATAAAACATATGATAACAAACAATACTTAATATCATAAATACTTTTTTTTGTTGTTGCTACACACAGCCCATTGTTTCATGATCTTTGAACATTCCTCCTAGTATGGTTGTATTGTAGCGGACTTCTAAGGCCGAGACGTCCATGTAGCATCTTTATATTGTCCCAGTGGAAATGGTGAAGATTAAATGGTTATGGTACACAGGGGGGAACTTCTAAACTTATGGATTAATGAAATGAATTAATGATGGCGTAAACGAGCCCGGAATCCTTGGTGCCTAAAGCTATCCTGGCAATTCACATTCTTAGGGGTAAGGAAGAAACAGCTTGACCTGACCGGGAATCGAACTCGGGGTCTCCAGATTAGTAGTCGCAAACGCTACCACTAGACCACGGAGTTAGTCATCTCAAATAACAGAGTCAACCGCACGAAGGCGATGAATTTGAAGCTTTTGCGCAGAGAGAGACAGCTATTCATTGCTGCGTTGCAACATTGCAAAGGGGTGCAAGGAAGCTATTGTACTGTAGTCAAGTGAGCACCGAACTACAAAACCAAACTAATGCACCGTATTGCTCATTGTTATACGTAGTTTCACACATTAAAGGGTGCATTTTGTTGTATTTTAGCGATTATAGAATAACTTAGGTACCATTAACTAATGTCATACAATTTATAAAAATTTAACGTCGTTAGACCCGGATTTCCTTGCCTTTGAACCCCTGAGGTTATCCTTATTGGTTTCAGCACAGTATCCCTGCAAATTTATTGTTGAAAATTCTCTTCCTGGAAAGTTTGGAATTCATGTATCAATTTCTCCACATTAGCAATATTCTTTCTGCCGCATATGCTTTAAACTTGTGCCAATGGGCTCGGTGGGGTTAAGGTGACAGTATTAAGCAACTCTATACCCGTATTCAGTTCAATTTCTAATATGTTCGCGGCTTAATCGTTTTCAAAAAGTAATTTCACGTGTTTGTAGTGCCGAATGTGGAATTTGTTTTCTAGGTAGCCATGCTATAATGTTAATTTTCTTCGTGTTTGTACGTGATATTCGTTTTAGTATCACGGAGTGAAATCTTCCTCCAATTTTTAAGACTGTGTAAGAAACGGTCTTACTGAATGTATCGTCAATAACATTCAAAACCCTGAAATTCACAGTTTTAAAAGAACGCGTGATTATCACCCTAACCGAGCTAGACTGACCATTATTGGCCAGAAAGCACGTGATTGTATTCGTTGCCATGCATTCACTCGCTTCAGCTCAATATGGCCAGTATTTTACCTATAACCATTTGGTACCATTTTCATAACACGATTTGAGTCAAAGAACCGATTCCATCTATTTACTGTTTTAAATAATTATTTCTTTACCGTCATACTTTTATGAATTTAACTTCAAACCCCGTTTCCTTAAACGCTTGGGCAATTTATTTATTTGATTTATTTTCGGACGCTCTGTAACATCTCAGATCACGAACGTATTAAACTCAGGGCGTGAAACGGCCGATAAATTTTGCCCAGCAGCTTCTTCTTTCAGGCTCGAGGTTCTTTTATGTGCCGTAAATCTACGACACGGGATCCACAGCTTTGCTCTCCTTCCGAAGGAAGCCATACTTAGGAGTTTTCCATCGACCCTGGCCGGGATTGAACCCGCGAACTTGGGTCAATGAGGCAAGTATGCTCACCACTAGACCTTCAGTACCAACATTTGGGCAATGAAAACTCATCTGATAAATCAGTATTCCAGTACCAAATTTGAATATAACATTTTTAAAACTTTGAAATACAGCAAACATTAGTATGTAAATATTGGAATGTCTTTCGAAGAACACACTCAACGCACCTTGGTGAATCTAAACAACGAAGATCAGATTTGTTACCCCTGCACATTCAAAATTCTTGATTAAGTTCAGCTGCCCTGAACGAGAGGTAATTTTGACAAGGAAGCCATATTTTATATTATTAGTCACTGACAAAAGAAAAAGCACTTTAAATAAATATACTTCCTTTGTTTTTTACTCTTGACTACTTGGTGTTTTCACGAATCATAACAACTAAAGGAAATCTATAAATATAAAATAATAAATAACTAGTAAGATTTCATTCCATGAAGTTATAAAATAACGTTATGTTGGTTTTGACAGAATGCTCTTAAATGTATTTTTAGACGGTGTGCTCTCTAATGAAATCGAAAGAATATCATCAGAATCTATCTATATTTCCACTTTCTCTACAAATTATTCCCCTGTTGACGTTTTAGTTGTTGGTTTTCATAACAAAAGTGTTTCAAGGTAACTTCCGCTCATAATGCAGATAATTCAGTTCTGAATCAGATAACAGTTAAAATTATATTTATAATATTGATCGCTAAGTACGTTGTAGATGCATCGATAAGAACCTTACACTATATACGTTTTAGTTATAAGTATACTGCCACGGGTGGCCGAGGTCGTTAAGGGCGGACACGTGAGCGGGAGGTCTGGGGTCCGAATCCCGCCAGGACCGTCCTCCCTGACCGAGGTTTATTCCAGGTTTTCCTCAGTCCTCATAAATGGCAAATGCCGGGGAGGCACCCTAAACTTAGGCCTGGAACGATTACTTCCTTAAAAAATATCCTTTACCAATATATCATTTCATCTCATGTATCATCTGTGTCCATCGCCCGTGGTGCCTCTGTAGCAAAACCGGGCGTTAAACACTATTCATTTTTATTTAGTTATAAATATTGTCCGTTCATGCGGTGTTTTACTCTCGGCAGCGAGGTAGAGCACAGCCGGCAACGCCCATATTTTTAAATCCTCTCCCTTCCCTTTAATCATTTCCACTTCCCTCACTTTCTCAACCTGTTCTATGTCGGTTTCACGGAGTATACATTCATTCGCGAAGATGGTTCAACAGTTGCAATGTTTTTTTTTTTTTTTTTTTTTTTTTTTTTTTTTTTTTTTTTTTTTTAAATGTTATTTAAAAACCAGTAATCTCATCGTGTGCGGTGGAATTTATTCACAACTTTCTGGTCAATTTCCGCCTTCCACAACTATAACCCACGTTATTGTATACAAATATGATATTCTGCTTCAGTGCAAAACAAAACACCATGAGCGAAAACATGCAGAAAAAAATCAAATTCGGCAAATATCTTACGAAACTAGCAAAAAGGGGGGTATTTGGAATTTAAAGGAAAACATCAGCTTTGAGATTTGAAATATTACAGTAGCCGAACTTAATCGTGTCAGTCAGAAGGTGTTCTCCCGACACAAGGTCTCCTATACCTTCTATAAGGCAATATTGTGTACACGTTTTAGGAAGCGCAACTAAGCGTGTTGAGTGCGGTACTATTAGCAGCTGAAATGTAAAGCATCGCATGCGTGAACAAGACTACAGTCCGAAAAACTCAATTTACTATACATTGCCAGATGGTAGTCTAGTTCTTTCATTACTCCGATTTGGTTATTAAGCAATTCCTACAAATCAGTTATTTGTAACAACAATTACGTTCCCGGAAGATAAAGAGGCCCTCTATGAATTAATGTTGTTAGACAGTACAAGTTCTGAATCATTTATTTTCAATTGTTTGCTTTTTTTCTATTTTTCCCCCAACATTTTATTTTTTACGTTGCCACATTTGCTCTTAGCTCTACAATAATAGATCCACATCATTACTATAATATCATGAATATGTGGTTAGTGTTTCAAAGTGACAATTTACACAGATCCTTAAAAAATGGATAACTAATACAAAATAGATGTAGTTTTTCAATAATGCAGCCAAAATAAATTACAGAAAAACTAACTTTTTCAGGGAAACACCAGCTAAAAATTCTTCAACATTGTTAAACAACAAAAGATGTTATGAAACAAAACACTACCATTTATGAAATAGAACTTTTCTATCATTCAAGAACAAGCACGGCCTTCTAGAGCAAATAGTTCCTGAAATATAGAATGTTAAATGAACAAGTGCTCGCGAATTAAAAAAAAAAAAGGTTTTCTGATATAATTAAAAATGTACTAAAATTTTTATAACCAAGGAACATTAATGAAAATTACCAAAATCAACAAAAAAAGTCCAAATGTCAAAAAAGCAAAAATATGATTTTTGACCCCTCCTTCCTATTAATACTTCCTTTAACATTATATTATAAAGAAAGTAATCGATAAAATTTAATAACTGAAAATAAAATAATAATAAAACGTAAATTTATTGAAATGTGTAAACTACTATAAACTTAACTACAATTTGGTATAACGATGGTTGCGATTACCTTGTTGTTTATGTGGCAGCGAAAAGGGATATAAATGAGAAAGATTCAAGCTCAAGAGAGATGAAATTCTCGAGATTACCGAGAGGAATGAAACGAGAAATGAAACCATCTGGAATGAATTAAAGGCAGAGTTCTTAAGTGGCAAAACAAATTTGAAGAGAGAAAATTGGTTACATCATATTAAAGCGTAAGCCGCAAGATAGAATTCCACCTTTTATTTTGTATTTTTCACCGCAAAGGAGAAGAAATGCAGATATACAGAAAAAATTGTGCAAAGGTCAATTCTAAAGATATTCTACAGAAATTCAATCCAAATCAACAGGAATTCTCTCTTATAATTTGTGTTTTTCGCTATAGGCATACATAAAAATTTGTGCAAAGTTTAATTCTAAAGATATTCTATAGAAATTCAATCCAAATCAGCAATACTAGAATTAAGGCTTCTGAGTGCCACAAGCCAGGAGATGCAAGTTAACTTGAGCTAGGTAAAGGTATTGCTATCAAGGTTTGTTGCGGCCGCGAATAATCAATAATCAAAGACAATATTTGCATATATACAAGGGTGCCAAAAAATGTATTCACACTTCAAGCAAAGAAAAAACTATGTTAACATAACAAAACTGAATTCACACAAACAGAAAATGATGAGCACTGATCACCTTAGACTTTTACAGTTACAACAGTTACTCAAAATGCCCACCATCGGCGTCGATACACTTCTTATTGAACTACTGAGTGAGCAACGTTTGCTAAAGTGTCCTCAGCGATTGCAGCACATGCCTTTTCAATTTCTTCCCGAAGTGCTGCCAGTGTAGCTGGTTTTCTACGGTATACAACATCCTTAAGAGTTCCCCATAGGTAGAAATTCAACGGAGTTAGATCCGGAGAACACAATGGAAACTCAATCAGACCTCTTCGTCCTATCCAGTGTCTTGGAAGATTGTCATCAAAATACACGCATACATCTCGGTAGTAATGCGGTGATCTGCCAGATCTGCCCTTGTGAACATCGCATACGGTACCATGAGTCTCAAATTTGTCTCGAATGCGTGCAGTTGTTACTGGTGTTGGCGGTTCTGTTCTGTGCACTTGTCTCCATCGCCTTTGAACTTTAACAACATTCTCGGTTTTCCAATACCACTTCAAAATTGCTTTCTGCTGTTCAAACGATATTGGCTCCATTTTGTTGTAGCAACGCTATCATAATGTATGAGTGTCACATTACTGTTGTTTTTTCGGCCCAACTTTGAAATATATTAAATAGATATCTAGTGTGAAAGTGTGTATACATTTTTGGCCCCTCGGTATATGGACATTTTAAACTTAAGAGCGAGAACGGTCATAAATTTATATTGCATAAATATTGAATGAATTAAACCACGTCTGTTCAACCGGTCACATGATGTCGCTTCCTTTTAATTTTGAGTTATAAATGAATGCAAAAATTGCATTTTATCTAAAGGATAATTTTAAAAAGCAACCTATGTTTCATTTTACAGCAGTTGCTGCCCTAAATGTAACGATTTAAGAGTTTTCCCATCAGTGGATTTCCTCTATCTATCAACTCGCAAGCCCAGGTGTGTTGTGGAAACACTCGTCAACTAGCTAGATTTTCTTGAAGTGAAACATCTGCTCCCAGTGGTTGCACGATGCTTCCTAAATAGTTAAATAAGTTGCAACGTTGCGTCAGTGGCTATAAGCCTGATCGAAAGATCTTGCTGTAAATCTCGTAATGTATGCAATCTCTGATCATAGACATAATATATGTTAATTGATAGCACACTTTGGAAAGGAACAGTTGGTGAGAAGTAAAGCTTACTAAATTTGATGTTTGGTAATTCATTTTGGACGAGAACGAGGGGTGTAGCCAGAATTTTTGTAATAAAGTTTTTGCCCATTTTTACTGATAATGCATCACAGGTGGTGTACATTGATACACGAGATGAAATTATGTTTTTAAGGAAGGAAACGTTCCAGACCTAAGTTGTGGGCACACCCCCGGCATTTGCCATTTATTAGGACTGAGGAAAACCTGGAAAATACCTGAGTAAGGGGAGATGGTCCTGACGATATAGCCAGGAATGTGAATGTTTCGTTTTCTCTTTTTATTTGACGCTACAGCCCACGGTGAGCCTTATACTTCCGCAGCGACCTCTGCACCCTCTACCGTCGTCTTACGACTTCATTGATCGAAGACCAGTCAGCTCCGCAATTGTCCTCAGGCTGAGGCCGAGTGCACCCCGTTCCAGACCTCAAAAATTCCTAAGTCTGTACCCGGAACTGAACCCGGTCAGCAGTCAGCAACCAAGAAGGTGGTAGCGAATGCTTGTAATTTCACATAAATTTAGCTGACTGTGCGAAGTTTCCATCTAATTTTCTTTCTAATTTAATGCTTGTTTTTAAATACATAAAAACTTATCATTAAATACAGAATGAGAGTTGGTCCTGATGGATTAGTGGTAATCATGTTTGCCTCTTAGACCCAAGGTCGTGGAGATCCAATTCGGCCTGGGTCGATAGATTTTCAGGGCATAAAAACCCTAGGTATGGCTTTCATCGAAAGGAAAGTTAAGTCATTGGTCCTGTATTGTGGATTTACGGCACGTAATATAACCTCAGGTCTCAAGAAAAGAGCTCTAAGAAAAAGTTTCAGCTGTTTCAGACCCTGAATTAAATGGTAAGCATGACCAAGGGACATCTTAAATAAATCCAATAATAATAGCACAGAGAATGATATGGTCGCTTACCTTGCACACCCGCTATATGCCACCATGTCGCTACGACTCGCGCTTAGGGGCAGCAATGCACGGAACACAAAACTTTTCCCGACTATCTATGAAGGCAAAAACATTGGGGAAAAAATCACCATTTCCTCAATATAAGAACTCAAGATTCACATTCCCGCAATTTTATGTAATTTTTATACATGCTCCTTTCTTTTTACCCTTAGAAAAATTGTTGGGGGATCTAGTGGGCCATAAATTCCTAATACTGAATCTGCCTGTTTGAAAACTTTCTTTATGCCATTTATAGAAACATTCTTGCATGCGCTGTGGCAGTACATGGTGGGCGGATTTCTACAGATGGGTCATAATCGACGGAGGTTAGTTCCAATATTTCGTTATCTGAAATGTTGAAGTGGTTATTTTCAGTTAATTTATTACAAATATTAAACTGTTTATGTTCACAACCTAGCGACAATATGCGGCCCACTCATTTCGGGAATCACTACACTCTTTGCTGTTATACAGCATGTATCATCTCAACTCCCACCGCAAATATTTCTGAAACATAAGAAGTTATTGATGCACTTTTAACCGAAATGAAGCTGAAACAAGCGTTCGTCAATGGTAACCATATCAACATTCCAGCAATTCTTAGAAAGTGTATTTATAGAACAAAGTTATATATTTTCAAATGGAACAACGCCTATTGACTTCAAGAAAATAAAACTGGATGAGATTAGAATGTAAATGAGTATTTAAGCACTATTCTAGACCCAAGATCGCGGGGTCAAACCCGGCCAGGATCGATGGATTTTTTCGGGACGTAAAAATCCTAAGTATGGCCACCTCCGGAAGGGAAGTAAAGCCGTGGGTCCCGTGTCGTACATTTACGGCACGAAAAGGAACCTCAAGCCTGAAAGAAGAGGCCTCTGAGCAAAATTTATCGCCAGTTTCACGCCCTGGATTGAATGGGATGCTGGTGACCTGAGACGTTAAAGAGCGTCCATAAATAAAAATATAAAATTACTATTCTAGACAAAATACCGTCACGGGTAATTGAGGTCGTTAAGGTGCGAACCCGTGAGCGGGAAGTCTGGGGTTCGAATCCCGCCAGGACCGTCCTCCATGACCGAGGTTTTCTCCACGTTTTCCTAATCCTCATAAATGGAAAATGCAGTAAAGGTACCCTAAACATAGGCCTGGAACGTTTCATTCCTTAAAGTCCTTTCCCAATATATCATTTCATCTCATGTATCATCAGTGTCACCGCCTGTGGTGTCTCTGTAGTAAAAACGGGCGTTAAAACTATTTAAAAAATTCTAGACAAAGTAGTTTACTAATTATCGTCATATGTAGGGCAAAATTCAAACCATTTTAGGGAATCTTATGATCATTAGATAAAACGCAATATTTCCCCAGGTAGAAGGTGCATGTTTGCATTTTGTTTATAATTTAGGGAAATTATCAACAGTAAATGAAATAAAATATAAACATACACTTACGGTCGCGATAAGCAGGAATGTGTGGTGCATTTCCAGTGAAGTAGCTATGCAGTTAAATAGCACAGACAACCCTTTAACTACAACTAGGACATGGAATTTAAGATCCATCCAGCATGAACTGCAACATAATTTTTATAATTTCCTTAAATTGCAGATAAACTGCAAGTGTATATTAACTTTTTTGCGTAACATTCCAGGGAATGTATAGTGTTTATCATAATGACCACGGGTCTGAACGTCCGAGCCATACGTGTGACGATATCTCGCAAGCTGTTGGTGCAATAAACAATTGATATTCTAATTTCATCTCAGGTTTGAGCGGTCGAGGCCAGTATGAAATTCCAGTTGATCAAAGTTTATGCACTCAATTCATACACAACCTCGATGTCATTGGGAGTCCGCAATATTAACGGACGACCAGTACTCGTGTTCTCTGCGGCTGGAGAACCCATTGACACAGTTGTAAACGTAATTCTGTGCAGGAGTCTGTTAACCACATTAAACATATATGAATTTCTGTAGTCCAACTTGTCCGCGTCTTTCTCTACTTGACAACTAACGAGCACTATCTTTTCGCTACACATTCTACTTCCAATCGCCATCTAGCGTCTATATGGCACCCTACGAATGGAAGCGCCCATATATTGCGCCATACTTGTAAAACGCCAAACTCATTTCCGATAGTCCCTCGCATATACGAGTAGTAACGAATTCAGAATTTTAACGAATTTTCATAGGTCTATTTCTATCGTTTAGTCATTTTATTTACATATCTGTGGTTTTTTTAATTTAAAAATATTTTTAAAAACCTAACTTTGTGACCTTGTTCAAACCGCGTTGAAAAATTACTAAAGTAGTATTACAATATTAAGCAGTATTACAATAACAAGAATTTTTCGTCGATATATCGTGGAATTTTGTTGCATTATAGGCAAAAAAATCAAGCTACCATTGTGAGCAGTATTCCAAACTATTATTGCATTAAATGTTATCATATATTAATTATTTTATAAACACGTAGAAAATGTGGTATAAAAATGAATATCTATGACAATGTAGGTATTTGAAGCAGAGCCTCTTTGCCAATATGAATGGCTAATAGGATTTAAGCATTTATTCAAAAAGGTTATTTTTAAACAATTTTTATCATTTCATTAAGTAATAAGGTTTATCATTTTGCGAAAATTCTGCCACCCGTTAGCCAGTTTCTATATTACAAAAAGGCAAATTCGAGTAATTTGTGGAGCTAATATCAGTTTGATAAACTGGTCTATTTCAAAAAACGAATATCTTGCTCTTCCTTGTGAATAGAGTTGTATATTAAAATCAAGAATATATAATTAAAAATTAGAAAATATATAATACCAACAGTGGACAAAAACAAATTTTCATAAGCCAATTGCTGATTTAACTTAATATAAAAAAGGAGTCAAGTGAAATAAATGTGCAGAAAGGTCTATTAATCTGTAGAAGAATTTATAAATTATCACTTTAAAATTGTGTTTTATATGTTTTTATAAAGTATTTCGTATACTATATAATAGCAAATCTAATTTTGTAATGAATGTACTTTTAATTTTTATGATTGTGGTTCATGATGCATTTTTATTCTTTAAATATGACGAAGTATTTTACGTACTATTAAATGCATTGTATTGTGTAAATGTAATAGATTGCAAAATAAATATTTTAAAGCTTCTTCCAAGTATAAAGTAAAACTTGACATGTTCTACGTTCAAGGTGCCTTTGTACATAAACTCATAGAACATATTACACACTACACTTGTTAGTTGCATTATATTATAAATTGTGAAACAGGCAATACGTTTAAGAAGATGTTACGATATTTTAGAACATTTGCTTTTTTATTTGTGCATTTAGAAAATCTGTTATGTGCCTAAGCAGTTTTTCTTTGTGCCTTACTAACGTTTACATATCTTGTTCAAACACTTGCAACAATATACAGAGGGTTGTTTACGATCAATAGTGAAAAGCATAGAAGCCGCACTTAAACCTGCTGAAGCGAATGTAAAATTTTCAGTGTGAGCTGTAATGTACTCGTGTTTGCCAATTTACATGACGCCGAAAATAGAACTATTCTGAGTTGATACATTACTGCCATTTCCGATGCAAAGTACTATTATTTCGAGATTATCATACAAAGAAGAGACCTAGTTCTACCATTTTCAAGAAAGCACATCGCGTGTGCTTAACGAAAGATAGGGCCAGAATAGAACTTAATCCAGAGGGCAAGAAACAGGCAAATTTACGATCAGCCACCAGTCGTGTCCTTTGCAAAAGAAGTATTTTGGTTATCATTTGTTTATTTATTATTGCAATTAGAATGTATGAACAGCAAAATAATAATGTTACACAGCACAGATAAAGAAATGTTTGGCAATTAATAGTTTTATCCCACTTAATGCATAGAATTTATATTTAAAAGTTCAAAATTTTGTAATAATATAAAGAAAAAGAAAAACGAGCAATTTTTCTGCATTTCTTCTAACGATTGGTAGAATTCTGCAACTACTGGAATCAAAATTAAGCAATTACGGTATTTCTAAAACATTTCTCAATAATACCTTATGTTATGTTTCCTGCAAATGAAACTAGAAGCAAAAATTCCATGAAGGTTCAATAACAGCAGATCGTATGAAAATCTTCATTGGCTACGTGTATCTTAACATGTTGAATATTCCTTCAGAAGTGTGAAAGTCATTTGCTAAACTTAATTTACACAGGCCAGTAAGAACGTGATGAGGCAAGGGCGTGTAACAAAATATGATCCAGTTACCTAGTTCCCTAACGCACACTTTATTGAAGCGCATGCAGCGTCACGCCCTTACCATAGCATGGGAATTTCCATCAGCCCTTAAGTGGAAATTATCGACGTTCATAACGTCATTACCAAGTTATCACGCTCAGGCGTTTGATTGGCAATACTCACGAAAGATTAACTTCTGAATGCTCATGAGAGTCACTTCAATAATCAGTCATAACCTGCATGAATTGATCTTATTATCCCGATCCATTCTCAAGCAACTTGCAACTTGTCTCGATTCTTACTTGAGATTTAATGAGGAATGCTTTGCTTATGACACTACTTCCACTTTCGTTCATTTAGTCATAGAACATTTTCATATGAACTTCTTTCCTTATTTCTGTTCGAAGTAAGCTGCCGTATGTCTTTAAAATATAATTTAGATTTCATCCAGAAATCCATTATCGGTGTTTAAGCAGGTGATGGCTGGAGTTTTACAAAACTATAGCTGAACTTATTATACGATTATACACCTTAATGAAGAAAGGAAAACGAATAACGTATAACCCGTATAACAGTTTTTCCCCTTTCCTTATTTTTATGTCTATATGAACAAATCTGCTACTTTTTTTACTTCAATACCTGCAATTTTTTTCTCATGGCCATTTTAATGTGGCGTGGGCTACGTGGTGGCCTTCAAAGTCGCTAGTTTCATCAATAAAGGCAAAGATCTTCATTTTCTTATGTTGTCTTATAGAAAGTTGTAGAAATTTTTTTAGTTTTGCGTTACTTCATTTCCATAGAATAATATTCATTGAAATTAGAATGTCAACTCTTTTTTAAAATTCTGAAGAAATATTATATTTACACTTAAGTTCGCGTTTTATAAGTTTACAAATTATAACTCCAGAATAATGTTAATTTCTGACAGAGATGTCTTAAAAATTCACGTCATTCATAAATATGATTTGTTATATAAATTTCAGTCATTTATATAATCAATTATATGAATAAAATTTCGATATTTCGTGCCACTGCCCGGTAAATTGGCAGTACTGTTGCAAATGTACGGAATAAGAGAGCCCGACAGTATAGACAAGCAAACAGTATCACAGTACCGGTTTAACGTGGCATCCAACATCAGATATACACCGAAGAAGAAGAAGAACAGTGCTTTGATATCCGGTTTTTAGTAGAGCAGGTGTGAAATTCACCCATTCAGTGTGGTGATGCAATTTTACGAATTGAATAGAAAGCTCAGAAATTGTATGACGCCCCTCGCCCTGATTCAGGAACACTGACCTGCGAGGCCAGAGATATTGCAGTCTTACAGATGAAATTGCAGAAATTCTTAACATCACTCACGGCTCAACACGCCGCATCATTTGGCGATAAATACTGTTGTGATTACTTTTCTATTGTCAAGGGCATCCTTGATATACTGCCTCAATTTTATATCTGATGGGATGAAGAGGTAGACCAGGTGTTGCGCGAATGACTGCATAGGCAAAGAATATTTTTATAGAGGAAATCGTGCACTTTGTAAGTCCCGGAGGACTTGCATTCAACGTAACAGAGACTATAACATATAAATAAGATACACGTGTGTACCATTTATACTCAATAAGCTAAATGTAAAGAGTGAAGTTTTCACCTGGGTCGCCCTGGAATTTTGAATTTGTTCTTTTTTATTTAAAAATTACAATTAATGGATTAAAGTTCTTAAAGACTCCCAGAGGTTGTTTCGAGCACTGTTTCCAAAAATATTTCTTTTTATCTAAAATTAGATTAAATTTTATAAAATAAGTATAGATAATTGTTTGCGAAATTGACAGATTTTATAAAATAGCGTGTAATATTTCTCTCGCATTCTCAAATATTTATGTAATTGGGTCTTCTGAAATAACTAAAATAAAATAAAACGTTTCGAGTAAATGCTTGAATTTGAAATAATTTTAATATTTTGGTAAATTTTTCCTGAGATATTTAATGAATGTGTGTTTTCTCATAGAAATAAATACTAATCCCATATCGGTAAGATGTCTCGAGTATTTTTGTAAAGCAAACTTGACACTTCTAATATTTTGTTGTTTCCATTTTATGCAAAAATAGTTCAGAAAAGTGTAAACAATTTTTTCACAAAAAAAATATTGGAAATTCATGTGCCACCCTGTCAATGGACATACCCTATTATTAACATTCACCCCCCCCCCGTTTTTACTACTGAGGCACCACAAGCAGTGGACACATAAAAAAAAAAATAATAAATTTTCAAAGGATATATTTTAAGTAAGGAAGCGTTTCAGCCTACGTTTAGGGTACCTCCCCGGAATTTGCGAGGACAGAAACGCCTCAGTCAGGGTCCTGGTGGTAATCGAACCCTAGACCTCCCGCTCACGAGTCCGCGCCTTAACAACTTGGGCCACCTGTGGCAGTTATACTATTATTAACTGATCTATGCATTTACAAAACGCATTCACTCGCTACCTAACTACCGAATCGTCACTGTTTGGCCAGTGGTTTCAGATTGCCAGCAAATTTTTCTATACCTGTCGATAGAAGTTAAGTTCAGGGAAAATATTGTATCAATGCTTCAAAGAGACCACAAATCAGTTGAAAGCGATGCAGTTTCTGGAAAGCCTTCGCCGCATAGAAATCCCAAAACGCTTAATATATGAAAACTGTTATAATATTCTGAAAATCAACCATTTTAGCAACACATAAAACGTGTCGTGGCCGGTGAAAATGCTTGAAACCGCCAGCTATGAGTCAGATTTCCTCAAAAGCATCATCTCTGAATGTGAGCCCGAAACTAAAGTACACAGTAAGATGAAAATACTGGCAGTTCCTGCTCGTGTAAGACGAGAGGAGGGGGCGAAGCATTGTATCATCTATAGTCTGTCAGCTCTGGAGTGTGCCCAGCTGTGGCTCGCTTAAACTTCTTGCTTTCAGGATATAATAGTCCGTGAGGGATATTTTCCCACGTTTCCAATTTTATTCCTACAGGAAGCATATTTGCATAATCAGGTTTTGACACGTCTTCAACCAAATTTCTTGTTCATATACATTTCATCGCTCTTCCCTCATGTTTTCTTTCCCTAAAATTTTAAAACAATATGCTTTGCTTTACTTGAAAGCTTAGTTGTCAGTTTAAATTCCTAGAAGACGTTTAAGAGCATTTGGAGTGCCTATTTAGAAAATGATACAACACTGAAATGTATATAGTTTGCCTTGGACGTGCTCTTTGTCAAATGGCGTGCATAAAGTTATTTGAAATTTTCTGTAAAATGTCCTACAGTTTTCATTGTGGTTTCTTACTTTATATTTATGGTTTAGTACCTTTTTATTATGCCGTAAAATTCCAATGAAAGGTAGAAAAAGATGAGTACGTTCAATGAGTACGGCAATGTGATTTTTTTGTCACAATTTCGTCGGGCGTAGCAGTTTTGAGACTCTCTGAGCGCTCATCATCTTGAATATACAACCACACTTAAATTCAGTCGCCCAATTTTAACTATTGAAAACAAAGGGGAAGAATCTTTTAATGTGAAATTTCTGTTGAAGTCAAACCCTTCAAATCGAAGTACTTTTTCACAGTTTGTATTTCAGCTTTATCCATTTTGTAGAAAATGTTAACATTAGTTTGTTTACACGATCGTCACAAACAAGCGTTATGCGTCTGAAACTTTATACAGTGAGTCATCTAAAGGATGATATTTAAAAATTATCATATTACTTTGGCCATCTTCAAGACATCTGAGTCAGATGGAGAACTTTTAGAGTATCTCTCGTATAAGTAAGTTGTAATTAATGTAGTGCTAATGATAATCCGTTGATGTTTTAAAGTTTCTGCGATTAGGGCCTTCAATTATCCATCTGTTTATTCGATAGTATAGCAATGTGCTTCCTTTATTGTTAACTCTTATCTTTTAAGGTAATGCAGGTTACTGCTTTATCAACAGCTATTATTATACCAAAATTAGTTCTTTTCAGCAATTTGTGGGATAATGCAGTTGTTTCTTAATGGAAACCACAAGATATGGAAATGCCACTTAAGGAAATTGTAAAGCAATGAATACTCAGATAATAAATTAAAAACACGTTACTTATTTCCGTAATTTTAATTCTTATATGATAGCCAACAAAGCTATAATAATTTATGTCATTCATTTGTACAAAAATTTCATTAATATCTCAAACGAAAATGTAACATTGTATAATCCAAAATAGTACACAAAATATTGCAAGATATATTTCTTTGGGTGTCAAATCTAGAGCAGTGAGCGAAAAAACTGCTTTTATTTTCCCATACACTTAGAAAAGAGATAATTTCTATTTCTTTCAGAGACAGATGCCAAAGTTTCCGATTGTTTAACATGCATAATGAAGAATTTATAGATAGTCTGAAAGTCTGAACAAGAAATCAGTTTTGTTTCCAAAAACTTACACAGAGTTATTTTTCGTTTGCAGCCGTGTGGTATTAAGGTCGTGCCAGTCGCGGTCTCTGGCGATAGTTACCCTTAATTTACTCTTGCACAAGATAGATCAATAATGGCATGCACACAATATAGTATTGTTTCATAATGAGTACTACTCTGTATTATAAATGGCGTCCGTATGCAACCACACATTTCTGACAACTTTTAATGTCGTTTGCTTTCACTGGCAATAGCTTTCCTTTCGTAATTCTTTCAGATCGTGCCCTGCTTTATATATTCCTCTACAGTACATGGCTATTACTGTAGGTCTTTACCGCCATGGGTGGCCGAGGTCGTTAAGGCATGGACTCGTGAGCGGGAGGTCTGCGGTTCGAATCCCGCCAGGACCGTCCTCCCTGAATGGGGTTTTTTTCCAGGTTTTCCTCAGTCTTCATAACTGGCAAATGCCGGGGAGGTACCTAAACTTAGGCCTGGAACGCTTCCTTCCTTAAAAAAAAAATATCCTTTCCCAATTTATCATTTCATATCATGTATCATCAGTGTCCACCGCCTGTGGTGCCTCAGTAGTGAAAACGGGCGTTAAACACTACTCAAAAAAAAAAACTGTAGGTCTTTCACTAACACACTGTACTTAATAACTACGGCCCACCAACAGCTTGTAAATTGTACAAAAACTCGAGTTCTACTGATATCGTAAACGCAAACTACTCATAATAAGACAAATATGTAACTGAAATAGGGACATCACAGAAAACTTGCACTATTTTAATGGACACGCTAATTTTCCGGTTCATCATTTGAATTTCATTTTTTCAGGCTAAATTCTAATGCCCTGCAACATGATAAGAGTGAACAGAACAGCTGATAATCTTTACGCCTCTGTACAATGAAATTATGGCTGGTATACTGTTCCTTTTCATTCTGAAACATTCAATTATTTAAAGTAAATAAATTTCCGTTGAATATATGAAATTGTGGCCAAAATATGCAGAGTGAGTTTTCTAATCCTGCGGATTGGTAACTAGCAAATCTTCATTTTACATTCGTGGGAAATGCAAGTGCTCTCAAGTGACCTGCCACATTCACCAGATCGTCCTGCAAAAGAAAGTTCCTTTACCTACTGTGTACATATTGCTCCAAGTGTTTCTTTTGTACGTAAGATTTATCTACATAGAATAAAATATCGTTCATTGCCTTATGTTTGTCATTTCACATAGTGTAAAGTTATTCACATTTATTTATTATGTTCAATAAAGCAGATTCTTATAGTAATTTGTTCTTTAATTTAAAGTTATATAATTAGGATATTTACACTAATAAATATTACAGAAAAAACGCTATTTCTCTCTTTCGTGCTTGAAAACAAAACAAAATGGTATACTTTCATGGGCCAGTATTTGAACTCCGAATCTTCATCGCTAAAGCCCAGCGCACGCACAGTGCAACACAGTCGGAACAAGCCGAGAGGCATATATCAGCCAATTTGGCCGATATAAATACGACGCAAGGGGCAGAGTTTACGGGATAGTTTATAAAACTCGGGATTGTATAACTTTCCAATATGCAGGATCAAAGATCACTCAGTACATAGTAATCTGTAAATACTGCTTAAAACTGCACATAGTATTCCTTAATAAACGAAAGTATAATCAGTCTGTGTAATCATGGTGGTTCTCGCTCCACTGATCTCAAAACAACGTAAACTGTCTACTCTCAAACATGCTTCTAATTAGTTCCATAAATATTTTAATACTTGAGTATAAACCTCATCCGCCCACACGTCTCGGGTGCTAAGAGTACATCAGCAAGCAGAGCCCTTTTTCTTAACTTATAGAAAAGCTTTCACAAGTCAAGGCTAGTTCAGCGCTGGAACACATCTCACTTATACTTCACTCTCCTAAATCATCTGATCTAAATCCTATTGAAAACGTTTGGGTAGAAATAAAGGAGACTTCGAAATTGCCGTCTCTCACCTCCCAGGACTCTGTCGAGCTATGTCGCTGGGTTGAAGATGCTTGGGGATTCCCTTGCAGACCGGCCAAATTATTTTCTGGTAGACCCCATGTCCAGAAGAATGAACAAGCTTTTCGAGCATGAAGGATATTGGACTGGGTATTAAGTTTTTTATTTACTTTTATGTATTATTTGTATTGTTTATTTTAATTCTAATAGAGAACGAACCGTGTCTCAAATCTAAACAGTTTTCTTTTAAGGCAGCAGCTGAAAGGTCTTAAGGCAGCCATGCACATTTTAAAGCTACAAGCATTAAAACTTTCCGTTATATTTAAAAGTTAACTGTATATTAAGTAGAAATCACATTGAACCAAAAAAGTATTTAATTTATATGATTCAAATAACATAAAATTATATTTTAAGGTAAGGCAAACGGTGAAAAAATAAAAAGAGTAGAAAATGTGCAAGATTCGGACTCAGCATTATCCCATGTGTATTATCTAACAAGTAATGCCTTAAACCTCTCGGACACTTTTGACGTTGAAACGTCAGAGGTGTGCTTTTTCATATTATAAAACGGCTGCTGACTGCATTCCGTTTAATTAATGAAAATCTAATATATCTTTACACTTTTGGTTTTAATATAAAGTGGTAGATTTGTATGGTTTTCATGAAGAAACAAAAATGTATCATTGAAGATTGATTTTAGTCAATATTACTAGTAACCCATTATGTAATGCACTGTAATAACATCGCTTATAGGAGCCTGCCCGCGACTTCGGTTATGATCCTCAGCACCAAGTGGTCTTTTTGTTTCCAACAAGAGGCAATGCATTATTTGAGTTGGTGTACCTTTAAGATTTGCGCTAATTTCGTACAGATTTTTCTCTTTTACAACTGTAAGTTTTTCTTTTCACAAATTAATTACAATTTTATTTTGCTGAACTGGTATATTCAGTTTTGTGATAATATCTGAATTGTGCATTGGGATAAAATATTCAGAAAATGTACGTATCAATTCTGCACACCACGACCAGCTTATTCATATCTAAAATAACGTTAACACACAAAAATGCTGTGCTCTAGAATCAACTGTCTACCCCTTGTGCAAATGAATGCATACTGTCGTGAGACTGGCACAGAACAAATTAATAAAGTAGCGTTCAAGGACATTACAAAGGGGACAAGCGGAGTTGAAGAATGGGCGCAGTGGACTACGAACCACTAGCAGCCAAGACGAAAACCCCAGCACTACCGGACAAGGTTTATAGCTAAAATCCAGTATAATGACCTAAACATTTTAGATGCATCCCATTCAAAAAAAGCAATTATGAAGAAAATATGACCAATAGTTTTAGTATTTCAAAGTTGATGGTTACTGCTAATGCGGAATCATAAGGACGTAACGGCTGGAAAGTGCATCAATACCAAAATAGGCATTTTTTTCTGAATGGTGTTTAACGCCCGTTTTTACCACTGAGGCACCACAGGCCTTTTGATTTACTACTACCTGAAATGTTCCAAAATTAAAATGCAATAAAGCTTCTTTGCATCAATAGTAATGTTTAACATTAACAAATTTCGCAGGAAGAACAAATTCTCCTTTTTGCTGGTTTTCCAGTATGTATTATTGTTGTTATATTAAATATTATTCGCTATTTATATTTACAAGTAAATCATTTTCGTCTTGGTAAACAAGTACTTTCATTTCATTATTTAAATTCATTGTATTTGTATGACTTTTGTTAAAATTTTAAAATGAAATGTTTGAGTTATATATATTGACACAGATAATTTTACTAAAAATTTTGTTTATTTATATAACTTTTTCCATAAATATCATTCCGAATTAAAAAAGATACGATGTAATTCCGAATGACTTTAACTTAATAATGATATAATGCACTTTATATGTAAGATGGTCGTAAATGTGGAATTGCTAGCGCAACATTATATACTAGCTGAAAATTTTCTATAGCTTAAGGAGCCTTCTCAGGTTACTCATAAATATGCCATATTTTCTTTGCATCAGCTTTCGTGCACTATATTTCATTCCTTGAGGGAATGCTGCGCTAAATAAGAATACGTACAATGCTTGACGTCATTCTTTTAAAATGTGATGCGCAAATGTTTATTAAAATGATGCATAAAAATAATCATGGAATGTGCGCCCAGGTAAAGCACTAAACTGAAATTTCCCAAGAGAATTTACAAGATAGCAGCTGCTCATCTTGGAAACAACTCCGAATTTTTGTGTTCTCCGCATAGCGAACAAAATATACTAATTTCTATTCGCAGTTCGGATTTGATACTACATTAACTTGTAATGCATCGGAAGATTAGTAGAAATACACATGTCTTATAAAAATAAAAGTAATAATAGTATTAAGCGTTACAACTGAAAATTATATGCAATATTAATAAAACCAAAGAGTGAGAAAGGTGGTACAAAGCCTGAATATTTGCCTCGTAAACCCAAGATCCTGATCTAAAAATTTCAAGTATGGCTTCCTTCGGAAGGGAAGTAAAGCAGAGGGTCCCATGCCGTATATTTACGACATGAAAAAGAGCCCCAAGTCTGAAAGAAGAGGCCCTGAGCAAAATTTATCGGCCGTTTCACGCCTTGAATTCAATTGAGCCGCTAATGACCTGATATGTTAAAAACCGTCAGTAAATAAACCAAACAAAAAATAAACGAATAAAGCCATGTAATATTATATTACTATTTAAATAATTGAGTAAGTGGTATTTAAAAATTTATGTTTGAAACAATTTACGCTTTAGTTCTATCAATTTCTAGTTTCTAAGTTTAACGTTTCTAATGGTGAACAGCAGAGGCATCTTCAGGAATATTGCCCTTCAGTGAACTGACAACACAAAACTTCAAATAAATTATGATTCATATTCCTGCTCCTCAAAAGATTTATCTATAATAAACGTTTTTTATTCAGATAAATAAGCAGAAAAACATTAATTTATGTATAGCGTTTAGGGTTAAGCATTGTTCGTTCCAATCAGTTGGTGGCGTTCAAGAGAACACCACTAAATATGCCTATGCCACCAAGATGTTTCTCAAATAAGACGTGATGAAAGTCGAGCAGTAACGGGCACCTAATATTCACCTCTGAGGTAAGAATATTTGTAGAAATTACATAAATAAACCTCTCAGAACGCATATTAGAAACACGTCACAATGAAGTAAGTCAGAGAATAAATTATGAATTGAGAAGCAACAGTTATATTGAAATAAACTGCTTACTGGGGGCAGGAAAATTAAGAGCTGACAAAGCAATAATTTGTATTAGTTCTGTTCGGCTCCGCGCTCTATTCACACTGGCATGTTTGCGCGCGGGTCTTTATCCTCATGCGGTCATCAGTCATATTGAGTTCTACATGGCTGACGTACGGTAATAATCGAGCGGCTAAAAGCAGCTCTCTAGCAATGAAAACTAACGAAAATTGAATCCAATCCATGCGTGAATAATTTTGGTTCCTATTAACATTATAATATAACTTGAAATTTAAAAACCTTATTTGAATTTTAAGGTATTTCAAACAAAAACCGCTTCTATCACTGCCCTCATTCTTCAGGGCATGGATGAAATCGAAAGGCTGGAAACATTTTAACAGGAGAAAACTTCTTCCCAAAGGTCCTGTATTTGGGCTCACAAAACCTCTTTCGTCCTCCACTGTCCATTTAACGCAACCATACATTTTCAATAGGGTTGAAATCTGGCGAGCAAGGAGGCAAATCAATCGTGACATCTTGTCCCTGCGAGAAACGGTTTGAAACTTGTTGACATTTGCGTTGTGCCGTGTTCCCTTGGGGCGTTGAACGATTATTTCCCAGTTTGTAGATGAAAACGTCGCCTAATCTGTGAAGATAATTCTTATTCAGTTGTTGTTGGCATTTTCTCGTGCAAAAGCGAAACGAAGTAATCTAATCGTCTGTAAGGGATTTCTACTTGGCAGCTAATTGAGCAATGAGCCCTGCGACATTCAAACGAAGTAGAGTTGTACAGCTCGACACAAGGAAGTGAGAATTACTTCATATAGGAAGGGATTGTTCTATGCTTCTTCACTCACTTATCTTGTTGTCGTAGATAAACTGACATCAAGAGATCATGCATACTGAGATACAGAATTGCCTACAATTACTAACATGAGGAACGATCTCCTTGTGTATTCGCCTTTTGGTAGGCGCTCAGCAATAGCGGAACTCACTGTGATTGCTAACAAACAAATCAGAGTTCAAAGCGTATTAATTTACAATCTTCTGTAAGATGCGCGCACATGAAGCGCCAGTGCTAACCAAAGAGTTTCATAATAGAGTTTAACGCCCGTTTTTACTACTGAGGCACCACAGCCGGTGGACACTGATGATACGAGAGTTGAAATGATATATTGGGAAAGGAGTTTTATTTTAAGGAAGGAAACGTTCAAGGCATAAGTTTAGGGTACCTCCTTGGCATGGAACCTGGAAAAAAACCTCAGTCAGAGAGGGCGGTCCTGGTGGGGTTCGAACCCCAGACCTCCCGCTCACGAGTTCGCGCCTTAACGACCTCTGTTACCCGTGGTGGTAGCCCAACAGTTACGGCAAGGGTTTACGCACCAGATATTAAGGCAGTTTTTATTTTCTTTATAGTTTTTTATTTTATATCATCTCTCCATTAATTTTGAAAATGAAGATGATTAATTTACCTACTTGTCTATTAAAAATATATTTTTCTTATGTTACACGCTTCAAAAACAAGCAAATGAAAAGGTTGAGCATAGCAAAGGTTCGAACCTAAGTATTTCTTATTACTAGGCATGTGATTTTGCCTTTTACTCATTACACCACACGGTCCGAACATACGTATTTCCTGTTCATGGCATGACTTGAACATAAACTGAAGGTGGCATTAAAATGGTATTAACCCAGAGTTAGCGAATGCCTGCGATGTTCCGCAAATCTGCCATTATTTCTAGCAGCTTTTGAATGTATAACTTAAATTAATATACTCTTTAAACAAACGTTCTAAACATGTCACAATTATTTTGGACAGAATATAAATTATGCAGATAATTTAACTATTACAGCTAAGAAAAACAGTTATATTGAAATAAACTGTCGACGGAAGGCAGTCAAAATATGAAATTCAAATTTTCTTAGGTCTTAATGTACATTCTTTGGCCCAAAGAAAAGAGTCAGTTGTTGAACGCAAAATTCCTAGCTGTGTTAAATGGTATACTAAAGATGCTGACGCTGTGTTCTGTTAGCTCTGTGGCAGTGTGTGTAGCGATGCTGTGGTTAAGAGAGGAGGTTCGCCTCCCGGCATGAAGCACTTTTTTTTAATAATCCTTCGTAGCATTTGATAAATTAGTTTTGTATTATTGTTTCCCATACACAGCAAGCTTTAACGTTAACATGTATTTATATTATAATGAATATTACATTTCCTTCAGTATTTGTTCTATCTAAATGGGATATGCTGCACACGCATTTCCTGCACATGCAAGAAGGACAAAAGATGGATTATGGGCACAAATTCAAAAAGCGCCTGGGATGTTGTAGCTTCTCTTCCACATTACTGTAGAAATCTGACATCTTCTACGCCCAGAAGGTTGAAGGCAGTTATACATGTTGAGGATTCATACAAGATATAAATTTGTGTTTATTTCTGTGTGTTCACTTTAGAAGATAATTTTTTCTGCTCACAAAAACGTACTCACAAACTAGCGTAACCTATATTAACTATCCTAATGCTCTCTTTCCAGCTGTTTATGATTGTGAATATTAAGTTTACAAACAAAGCGCCCACTGCAGTGTGCCCTCGCTGCATGTGCTTGTGAATACAGTGTTTACGAGCGTCCTTGGAATTCTCCGATCGACACGTAGAATTTTGCGCCGACTCATTTTTGTCAAAGGGTAATACACACGTGCAGTTACACGGAACAGTGTAGAAGTACACACTATCATTAGAAATGTTTGATATTTTCCAACCATGGCATTATCCAGACATTACTACTCGTGTTATTAATAGGGAAGTAAAAAACGCAATGGTTTAGTTCTTACAAATAGTGTCATGCTGTTCCATGATCCCTTGAATGAGTTGCACGAGAGATAAATAATCAAAGCTTTCCGTACTGTGGGCATAATTGATACGGACGGAAAGTTCATATTCCAATTTAACAAAGAACAGGGCTAATGTGTCACTGCTGGTGAAGGTTGACATTTCAAAAGAATGTACATAAAAAGTATATAAAAACCAATATTGGTGTACGGAGTTTCAGAGAAGTTGAAACATACGAGAGCAAATGAGAAGTAAAGGTTTAGGCAGTAAAAATTAATTAATTTTAAAATTTATATAAACAATTGACTATAGTTATCTCGTTTATACAGAAATACAAAAAATGAATGATTCATGTATTTACAAAATGTTCAATGTGGCACCGGTTTAAGCGCATCCCAAAACTGTTTTTATTCTCTCCAACACCTGCACTAGAGGTGATCAGGTAAACTTCTGTTTTCTCGTCAGCTGACATACTGTTCGGCTTTTCTGCATACATAGCTCCATAGAAAAAAATCCAAAGGAATGAGATCTGATGAAAGAGCAATCCAAAGAAAGCTATTTATTCTTTAAATTACAAGATCTTCGAAATGTTCTTGAAGCAACGACAAATTTTATACTTATCAGTGTTGGCTGAACAAGACGTGATGACATCCCGACCTTGTTGACAATGGCTTAGCGCCACAGAGGACCACTGATGCCTTTAAAACTCAAGAGGGCACTAGTTACTATGAAAATGATGTTTCAAAGGCATTTCTCCTTACAAGAAAACCACAAAACTCACTTTCTTGTGATTACTGCCCCACTGGAAATGCGCTTCGTCTCTCATCACACATTTTTGAACCATCTGTCACCCTTTTCTATAATTTCAACAACTTCATGTTTGTCTCGGAGTGCTGAGAGTGTGTTCCACATGCATTTTGTATGGAAAGGTTTGAGTGTATTGATCCAAATTTTCCTAATATAGGTAAGATGCGCCCTCATTTCGCATAAATGAAATGAACAGGAAGGAAAAAGCAAGGGAGTGTGTTTATGGACTGAAATGTTTGGCATAAACCCACTTCACCAGTACAGGGTTCGAATCCGCATCCGCTGCGTAACAAATGCAAACATTTTTTTATTCATGACTAATTAATATATTAGTTTCCATATTTTATACAAACAATAAAATCTTCTATGTTAACGAGTCTGTAAGTTCCTGAATCCTCATAAATCAAAATCGAATTTCCCGCCATTATCTTAGTCCAGCCACTAGGAACGCTAGCTACGCAACGTGTCCTTGAAAGGTATTTAAAACTCTAGAGCAGTTTTGTCTTGTAAATACTACGGTCTTTGTTTGGGAGGTGGAAACATTTGCCTTCTATTTTCTACCCTATAGCTCCAAGCTCTCAGAGAGAGGATATCCTTTGCAAGAGAGAGAAAATTATTCACTTCGAGTCAGGAGCTTGCAACCAGATATTACAGATATTTTGGCGGTATAGGCTTGCATTCACGAGAGGGCAGTCCAAGTAAAAGCCTCATCAAGGTGAGGACCAGACAGGAAATCGATTCTAGGTTCAGGGCTAACACGGCACCATATTCCTGATCTATCTGAGCTCTCAGTTTAAAGCAAAACTGTTAAAAACAGAATGATTCTCAACATGCAAAAGAAGCTTCAAGCATCCCATATTAAAAATGCAATGTACAGCACTGTATCTGTAAAAAGTCGTTACTGCAGTCGGAATATTTATAGAAAGTCTGTAATATCAAAAAAGTGCTGGAAATTACCTAAATATTCCAAAGTGCTCAACAAAAGTATAATGAATTTAAGATCTGTATTTCAAATTCACAAGCATCAAGTGGGAATCTTTGAAAAACGCTCTTAATGACTACTGGTATAATCGTTTAATATTTAACATAGCAATGCTTGAAAGTTTGAAAAGGTCAAGAAATACTAACAGAAAAAAGGTATTGTGTTAATGTACCTTTTGAGATAATTGCCTACCACAAATCATTCAAAATTACTGTAAAGCATACAAGTGTAGGAAGTGCAAAATTTCGTTCAGGATGTTTTCAAAATTGAGATAAACATACGAATTATCACTTCTTGCAGTTCTGTGCCTGCTGATATTCTTGCTTTGAACAAAACTTATCCGATTGTCCAGAAAACTACTAAAATTTTCAAATGCACTGTGATCCTTCCTGCAAAACTCGCCTAATTTACTCCAGAACTTCAACCAAAATTATTCTTCTCCATCGTTATTAATTGCCGTTAGAAAGTCTTAAGATCAAAACTCGCAGCATTATGTGAACTTCGATATCGATAGTATTATGTAGCAACCCTGCACCGAGATACTTCATTCAGTTCTGCATTGGATGGCGTAGTGCACAGAGGTGTGATAATGGCTTCTTCTGATGTTCCGCAGAGCAAGGGAAAGAAACAAGAGATATGTTGTATCATATAAAAATGTAATATAGCACACTTTGATTTAGGGATACTGAGACAGAAATTTCTAATTATTATAATTTTTGAGCCATTGAGTTAAAACTTGATACACAATACAATTATGCCGCTAATAAGTATTTGGAAATTTTTGTTTTTTATGATTATTACTTTCAGAAATGTACATTTTACACAATTGTTTTACAAAACAATTAAACTTTTCAAAACTTGCTTGCGTAAGTAATTTTGAAACAAGTAAATAATTGTCTTTTCACTTCTTATTAGGAATATTGTTTTTGTGATCTTGGCTGTACTTGCTGGGATATAGAATAATTTAGAACGCTATCTTTTCAAATTATCATCATAAAATTTTTAAACTAATAAATATAAACAAAAATGATAACTCTCTGTGCAAAGCATGTATGAAAATTTTCACTTAAATTGAACCAAAATTGATGCACATGTGACATTTTCTATTTTTGAAAAATTGAATTTTTCGTAAACATGGATTTAATACATTTTTCAGGTCATCTCTGTTTTAAAAAAAATCTTTCTAATAATGAGAACATTCACTAAGTTATGTGTGAAAATAAAAATAAATAATGCAGCAACTAATAGTAAATACAGATTAAATGTGTAAATATAGAAAAACTATTTTATTGTAACTAAATTGCACAATATTAGATAGCAACACAGTGCAATGCATATCTGTTTGTAACCCAACATGCAGAAAGAACGACATAAAAACGTAAATTTATGCCATTAAGAACTTGGATCTACTATTCGAAGAAGTGGGCATGGCCATTATGTTGCACTGGAGCTTTAAAAACGGCGGAAAATTACAAATTATATATGCAATTGATCCTTTAGGCTCATAGGTACTTTATGTGTATTACTCTGAAAATCATAAATTTGTCATTTTGAGTCAAAAACTCAGCCCCGTGTCTCTGAATATTGGTAATATTATTTAATAATATTACATAAATCACATTAATATTAATAATATTGTTGATAATATTTATGTTTCTCATTATGAGATGGAAAGATCATTGTGAAAGTTAGAAAAGTAATACTGGCGTATTATCCAAGGAGCGATAAAAAGGAAGAAAAAATATACTCAAAATTTAATGAAAAGCATTTCGATAATAGCTGGGAGGAATGCTAAACCCTTGCATTTTATAAAAACGTAGTATATCATTTTCACAATTTTAAAGAGTACCTGAAGAGGACGTATATTTTGTGCACGTACTTAAACTTCATATTTTAAAAAGAGAATGTGAATGTAGATAGTCAACATCTGTACTATTTAAACTGTTAAAATAATTACAAATATTTAAAGAAAGGTATGTTATCCATTAATGTGTATTTTAACGAAAATTATAAACGTAGATAACTATATAAATTTAATATAAAAGGTGTGATGCTGCTTAAACGTACACAGCTGCTATGTACAAATCTCTCCTAAATCGATTTGCCGTCATATGATTTTTTACATTATGTTGTGTGTCTGCACCTCTAATATGAAAATAATTCACTGCTCAAAACGTAAAGTAGCCATTGATACAAAGCTATTTCAAAGAGGCAAAGACATGTACAAAGGCTCTAATGTCCCTACAGTTAACTTGAAACATTCTTTTTTCTATATAAGTTGGCACCACCGTTACTCGTTGGTCTGTCAATTGTAAAATACATCTGAATGCTTCAAGAAACACAAATGTATGTGTTGTGTTCTCGGTAGTCATTATCTTTACATCCTTCATGCGGATCCACGAACCGTACATGCCTTCACAATCACAGAAAGGTATATTTCTCAAATAAATTGGTAAACAAATATTACCTGCAGTTCTTAACGTAGCTCTAATAATAATAATAATAATAATAATAATAATAATAATAATAATAATAATCCCATAATTAGTTTAATAAATACATCCAGAACATAGAACCCCCCAAGTCAGTAGAATACAATATCGTATCTGCATATATATATTTGTTAAATTCAGTTTAGTTCCCTGCTCCTCTCTCCCCAGTTTTCAGACCTTTCAGACCTAAGAAGAAGCTTGAACGGCCCGTCTTCATTTCCACATATTTCCGGCTTGAAATTTCCCAATGACCTTCTAAATGTTCTTTGGGACATGAAATTTATTAACTAATTCATAAACTGCATTACAACTTAGAGCTCTATCATCCGGAAATTTACCTTAATTGGATTGAGGTATATTTGGTTAAGAGGAAATGACGTTAAACGAAATAGTTGGAAAATAGTTAACAGATGTTTGAGAGATATAGATAGGCAAAATATTTTGTCTCAATGCGCCGAAAAAGTATCGCTTAACCTGCAGGCTCAAATACATCTGGTGTGGGGGAGGGGACATTATCTAGATGTCTGTGGCAGAGAAGAAAGAAGAGGTCTCGCATAGTTCAGATTAGGGGCTTGGAAAGAAAACAAAACAGTTAAAATTCTCGGGGAAAGAATTTGCCCATTGTGCGGAGAAAGCGATACCTGGAGGCGTATTTTGACAAAATGCAGGGAAGCGGAGATTTTAAGAAGCGAGCATTTATCACCGCAATTTATGAATGCCAATATAAATTTGAACATTTGCCGGGAAGTGTTGGTGCATGCGAAATGCACAATTTGGGAATGTTTCTAGAGAAGACCTGACAAAGCAGGTTACTGGTTATAATGAAGATGGGGAAGTTGGAGAGGCGGTGTGAGTAAATGGAAGGGGGGCTCAAGAGTAAGGGTTCCACTAATGTTTATACATTTGTATATAAAATTATTCATGGAAAACGTAAATATATCGAAGTATTTGCATATATGCATGAAGATTTATATATATATATATATATATATATATATATATATGGATGTGTACGGCCTTTTTTATTGTTATAAAGACGATATTAGCATGTACGGCCGTAAGGCCCATGCGACAGTTTTATTTATTTGAATGTATTCTAAAATGTACAATAAAACCTCCATCACTAAATATGGAAAAAAAAAAAAATACCAAATAATATCCAGGCAGTATAAAGATACATGTCATAAATAAACTATGGAATAGTCGGTCCTGGTAGTGTAGTGCTTACCATACTTGCCTCCTAAACCCAACATCGTGGGTTCAATCTCGGTCAGATTCAAATGATTTTTTCGGGCGTAAAAATTCTTGGTACAGCTTCCTTCGGAAGGAAGTACAGCCGTGGGCCCCACGTCGTAGATTTACGGCACGTAAAAGTACCTCAAGCTTGAAAGAAGAGGCCTCTAAGCAAAATTTATCGGCCATTTGACACCCTGAATTGAATTGGACGCTGATTACCTGAGATGTTAAAAGAGCGTCTGTAAATAACACAAATCAACAAATTGTGGAATAAAATTATTAGGCCTAAAATTTGCTATTTAATGCCATTACCAATTTAAACTTTAGAATTAGACACGATTGTTATCTCTTTCAAATTATTACTGAGTAGCGCGAGACTTATGGGCACTTTAGCTTGCCCGCCCTGGTACATGTAATCCAGCTGCCTTGAGGAATGGCCTATCGGCCGATCACTTCCCCTTCACCGCGACAGTCATCAGATATTTGAATGACTTAATGTTTAGTGCTAAAAATAGCATAACAAATAAAAGATTTTAAATGAACAGAAAATATTACTTATCACTCTATTGAATGGTTTCCGCTTTAGCACTAGACATTGTGCTACATGTATAGTAAATGCAAAGGCAATTATACACATTTAAGAGATCTAGAATAAAATCGTTACTCATGATACAAATATGTAGTTTTATAACGTATAAATTTCTAAATAAATCTAAATGCAGTTTTACGAATGCTACATTAGGGGAAACACTACACACCGGCCTGCCCAACTTGTACCGCTTTCGTATACAAACATTCCCGAGTTGAGGATTGAAAATTCGGACTGGTTACAATAGTGCCGGAGGGAAGTGTGTAAATATATCGCTGTTTGCGCAACTTGACGAGGTCAGCAAGCATATCTATGACAATAAACAGGAAGAAAATGGAGAAAATGGAAACAAGCCGATCAATGAGCTAATACTCTAAATGCCATATTGTTATAGGACTTTTAAATAACTATCTTCGTATTATCAACGATGGGTACAAGATTACAGTAACAGGGTTGGAAGTTCCATGTCCCATCTCAAAGAAAGTTTATCTGTACTTGTCGCTTTACCAGGACGCGAACCAGAATAGGCTATTTTTTCTAGTTTACACTAGCACCCCTTTAGCAATTTATTACCATAAATACTACAGATATTTATAGGGCGTGACCTAAACTTACAAATGTTTTAATGTTTACGTAATGGTAGATATTAGTAAAACAACAAAAATGTATTACTCAATACGCTGAATGTGCTTTTAATAGTTTTAACTGTTTAACAGAGATATGCGAGTAATTATACTGGTTTTTATAATTAATGTTTACTCCATAATATGCAAAAGCTCAAGTGATTTAGAATAAACAAGCTAATACATGATCTATAGATATATGGCAACCATAGTAAAGGGTCTGGCTCCCGGGCGACTGGTCGAACATATCCCGGTAAAATGCTTTTTGCAATGTCGGAAGTACAAACGGAGTAGGTTACAGGCCGTGGCTGCTTCCGCGCAATCCCCGCTCGGTGACTTTCTTCCATTATTTTCTGCTCGAGGTGCAAAGGACTCAAGTACCGAAAATATCCTCCTCCTCCTACCAGACCATCCATCCATCCATGAATTTTACCTACATTAGATGTTGAAACTGTCTTCCTTCCACGCTGATGACCTGAGATGTTAAAGAGCGTCCATAAAAAAAATGAATAAAAATAAAAAAATAATGTCTTCCTTCCGCTTGTTTTCAAGCTCCATATAGTGAGAAAATGTCACTCACTCGTCTAAGCTCTTCAACTGTAACTCTGCTTATTTCATGTTCAATATCAGTCTGAAGTTCCTCTTATGTGAATATATCTTTCAACCTACTACATAAATAAAAATCACAACCGGTTTAAATCAAATAAGCCACAAACTATAGCTAATTACTGCGAATACCTAATTTATTATTTTCCACGATTCTTGAACCGCATGTGTGGTTGCAAAGTCCTTTTCGAGCAACGTAAAAATTTTCCTCTTGTGACAACTGCTGAAGAAACGGCTTGATTTTTGTTCACTACACAAGGTCAGGCGTAATAATACTAGGTATGGCTTCCTTCGAAACGGTTTGTATATTTAAGGCACGAAAAAGAACCTCAAACCCGAAAGAAGAGCCCTCGGAGCAAAATTTACCGGTCGTTTCACGTTTCGAATTGAATGACCTGCAGTGTTAAAGAGCATGCTAAATAAATAAATAATAATAATTTGTTTACTACGACCATATACTGTGCTGCATTTCCGTCTCATGCGAAGTCGCGTGTTTTAGGGCGATTCTAAGATCTTCAGATTATGAATGACCCCATTTTCAAGGGAAATACGCACTACCGGCTAATGCAGCGGCGTCCCTCCAGGACGCTTATGCCATATTAGCGGTAGCCATAAATTTTAATGACTGCATATGTGGTATATAACTTCCTTTGGGTAGCTTTTTGCTATTTGTTGTCGAAAATATTGTTTAAATAGCTGCTTTGGTGTAGGAAAATTTGTGATATAGGTTTGTTTTATTTGGTTTGTAGCGTGATAACTGGTGTGTTTGATCATCTTAAAAATAATTTTATAACAAATGTGACCAATATAAGAATGTTAAAAAGATAAACTCCACAGAGTTAGCAACTAAGACCAAGACAATATTGATTTTTCAATGTTGGCTATAAAACTGAATAATTTGTATCAAAAGATTAACATTTGTTCTGGGTTTATTTAATGAGTCGCATGAGTTGCATGTCGGCTTTAAAACACGACTTCTGGAATATAACCTCTTTCAGGATATATTGTGTTATAACAGCACTATGAAATTACGTGATGATGAAAATATGTATTCAATTTTTAAAGTATGCTTTACAATTTGGTTTGGTAACGATTAAACCTGTAAAGTATACAAAAGCCACAATTCATTAAAATCTAGCACTTATTCGTATCATAGATCATCTAATGAACAAAATATATAACAGTTGTTCTTGTATATTTCAAGTACAAAATCTAAAGCCCGCAAAATTGAACATTGACAGAAATTTAAAGGAGAGTCGTAAGGATATATCGTGGGGATAAGGGAAGCAAACCCCATCTGCCTTAATCCATATTGCTTTGTAGACTAAATAGAGATGGAAGCCATTCACTCTCGCCAGGTTCAGGCATGGGGTGTCAAAATGCCCCAGACACTACTCCCATGTTCAGACTAAGGTCTTATTAAGGAATGCGTGTGCATTTTCTAATGCCAGCTCACTTGCCTAATCAACCCATTGGAGTTCCGCACATGAGCGACAGATGGCAGTAGTGTAGTTTATTTTGTAATGTGCGCACCGAAAAATCGACGGACTACATTGCGCTGATTGATGATGAAGGTGAGATGGGAGTAAGATGGAGTGAGAGTGCCCGGCACCTGTCCAGGCGCCGCTGCGTCCACCACGATGCCCACTTTCGGCCACTGGTATCGAACCCAGGCCGCCTCGATAGGAGGTGAGCAGTCTAATAGCTGGGCCACGGCGCCGCCGGCTTAATGATACATAATCTCGGAATTGAAGAGAAATGAATGAAGCGTATCCCCTAGTAGCGAAAGATAGCAAGCAGTCTTTGCTGAAATGTAGGAGGATAAAGGAAGGGAGGAGAATGCAATAGAATTATTTCGGAGAATTGGAAAAACCCCTAAAAAAATCAAAAGAATTTCTACTTTGTCCCCGTTAAATCAGCTAAAATTTACTGAATTCTCAATTTATTATCAGGAATAATGCGCTTAAGTCGTTAGTTTTATTCTTTCTATGACTGCATTTCTTTTCTAGCGCCAAACATTTCATTATCTGTGGATCGGAACTCTAACAGAGCCGTATTTTATTTAAAAGAAGATGCCCCCAAGCAAAAATGATAATACTCATTTATTCTCAATGCACTTTCAGCACTTGGTTCATGGAGCACATTTATCACAAGTAATGTCACAAAAGGGACTGCAAAGCCCTTCCAGTGATATTTATTAGGACTATTTCACAAATAAAATAAGAATTTAAATATAATTTCGCTAAACTTGCTTTACAAAATTGTAATAATTATATATTTGTATTATAATACCTAACTTTTCAAGCCATCTTGCAACAGACGAATGTCAATTGTCAGCAATGCAATAGAGAAGAGCCAAATACGAGTTTAGGACTATTTCACGAATAGAAGAAGAATAAAAGTATTAATATATACATGTTTGAAATTCGCGCACAAAATATTAACAATTCTATTAACATTTTCTTGCAGAAGTAGATGAAAGTCCACTGTTACAATCGTAACAGTCCAACACTAACAAAGGGAAAATTAACAGAAAAAAGATTTTAAGCATTCTGATCAACGTATTTATTAAAAGCTACAGTTGCTTAGATAGAAATTGTTACATAATTTACAAAATTATTTCAGACTCTTTGGCTGAATTCGCAAAAGTAATTGTTTGAATCAATAAACATTAAGTTAGATAAATATAAAATTATTGAAAACACAGTTATCAAATTCGAATGAAGGTGCTGCAATTTCATTGGATGTGGGAATTGGTAGATGGAGGTGTGGAAACAGAATTCCGCACTCTATTTAGCATTGCCGAATGATGTCCTTGATTAATTTGTACGATGCTCAGAATTATAGTGGGGGGTATAGGGTTGCCTGTATTGGCCAGAAGACAATTAACTTCACTTAGTAAAGGGATTTAACAAAACTTGATGATAATTTAACTGCAATATCGGGCCTGGTTGGTCAAAATTCAAAATTTTCTTTAATTTCATTGATCATTTTTATGATGACGTCAAACAAATGAAATATTATATATAATTCGAATCCTTATTTTAACAAATAAAAAATAACCTGATATATATATTCTTTATTTTCCTAATCACTGTAACTGGATTATGTTCTCTGCTTATACATAGTAATAATGTTACTATCAATTGTTTCATGAGAACCAGTTAGAAAAACTCTGCATTTCGATGAAAGCAATCGCACGTTTAGATGATAAAATTGCAATAACAACTGCACATTGAAGCATAACTTATTCAGCATGGACAGCTCAACGCATTGGTCCAGTGATACATGAGCGAAATAGTCGTTCAGAAGATCTCAGCAATCCGAGATTAATGCAACACTGATGGAAAGTCTCTGAGAACTATTACAAATGAACAGCGGAATAAAACTGGGGAGCTAATGCCGCGGGCTACATGGGAAACAAACTTTTACAACATTCCCTAAATGCCTAAAAATACAGAGTATGGAGCACAGTTTAGGAGGGGGAGAGAGGGGAACGAGCCTTTGCTAATTAAGCTAACAACCCTGCCTTGCTTGATACAGCGGAAGTAATGCAACCAGGGAAATTACCTTAGCTGCCGGAAATTCTATCTTCTTACATAACGGAAATTATCAGCATCACAGTTCAATCCTCCTGTACGTCGTGGATCAAGAACATCCCAGATATACATATGTAAAAGAAAAAATATATATTAATTACTTCAGGTTTACTGCAATACACTGCTCGTTCTGGGCTTTGAGCACTCTCGCTTTAAGACGTACTGGCGACTTTAGAGGAAATATTAATAAGCTACACACCAAAAAGTTAACGCAGGGGGGTGCATTAATCCAAAAAAGTTCAAATTCACAGTTGGATTCTTTTAAAGAGCTTTAAACACACGAAATTTTATCCAGTGATCTTGATTAGGACTATTTCATCAATAAAATAAGAATTTAAATATAATCCCCGTAAACTTGGCTTATAATATTGTAATAATTGTAGATTTATATTATGAATACATAACCTTTTGAAGCCATCTAGCAACAGACGAATGTCGATTGTGAGTAATGCCAATAGAGAAAAGTCAATTATTGGTTTAGTACTATTTCATGAATAGAATAAGAATAAAAGTAATATATATTGGAAATTCGGGCAAGAATTATTAACATTTATATAAAATGATATACTTTATTAATACCTATCTATCCAGAAACCGTACGAATGAAATAAGACGAAAGTGACCAATTACAATAGTTAATGTTCGCTTTACTAATACTAACTGAGAAAAACAAAACAAAGAAAACATTTTACCATTCTGAACAACGTATTTACTAAGATTTATGGTTGCTTAGGCAGATATTGTTACATAATTTACAAAATAATTTCACACAGTTTGGCTGAATAAGCAAAAACAATTGCTTGAGTGAATACATATTAAGTTAGTTAAATTTACAATTATTGAAAACATAGAATTATGGTCAGAGATGCGCGTCCGGAATTATATACTGGAGGTATAGAGTTCGCTACTGACCACAAGACAAAATTATGGTCAGAGATGCGCGTCCGGAATTATATACTGGAGGTATAGAGTTCGCTACTGACCACAAGACAAATGCACGTCGCGTGATAAAAGGGATTTTATCATTTTTTCGGTAATTTCATTGAGTTATCCAGCTGTTATTGGTCAAAATTAAAAATTTTTGTTTCCTTTTATTAATCGACGTTATGATGTCGTCGCAAAAGTGAAAGTGTCATACAAAAACAGTTTAGCATAGCCTGAAATAATAATAATAATAATAATAATAATAATAATAATAATAATAATAAAGGAGCGTGCGATGTGTTGTAATATCAGTATTAATTATTATTCCGTGAAACACTTTTCGGTGTTTCTAAGATTTTCCAATAGTGAAAAAGCATGAACTTGGAATGTCTTGAATAATTTCGTCAGAATTATTAACAGTTATGCTATTCAGCATCAACATTTGTATTATTGCCGTAATCTGTGCAAGTGTGCAACCAGAAAATTAACGCACACTTTTAACACACAAGAACGGTAGTGCCAACATAATCACCAACCCGGTGAATTAAACTTTAGCAACAATATTTCTGAACGCTTACATTCCGCAATAATTGTTAGGGTTTTGATGGCATACACATACATGCCTGATAGTTGCTTAATTTAATAAAATAACAGCAATAAATTTTCTTGGTTTGTATTCAATTATGCCATTCCTATATTTATGCCAAATCATCTACAAGAAAATACTGGTAGTATAGTCAATTTCGAGATTCAGCATTCTATCCCGCGAACTGTTCATACTATAATTTTACTTGATAATGGTAAAACAACTGAATGTAGCTCAGAATTTCTGACGTTACATGTTATACAATAAACAAAAGCCCCATATAAGGTGTCAATTAAGTATTAGTTATGCTTAACTTAAATAAAAGATTTAGTTTCGGCAGTGATTATAATAAGATGCTTTAACTGCTTAATTTTTAGCAAAATATATTCTGCATATATGACAGAATAAACATGAACAATTTTATCTCCTCCACAAGTCGCAACAAACTGCAGATTACTTAGCCGCCAGACTCCCAAGGCCATTGCTATAGATTTTCTTCTTTTTTACACAGTCAGTACTCCAAGCAAAGTCCATGCACGCATCTGAGATAAAACTCGTCTTGCATGCAAATGGAACGAATACACAGGCGGGATCAATAGAGCTTGAAACATTCACATTTTCTACAAAATACAATGTAATCTAAACGAAAGCAGAAGCAAATAGTTCTGAAAATACTGCTGTGAGGCTACAGCATATACTGCATAGTTCTACTTATCATTTACTTGTTTTACAAAACGTTGCGCAGTATTTTCATTCTCGCCTGAGTATGGAATAAGGAGGTTTTATACTGCTCAAAAAGTTTTCATACCTTTGAAGTATAGTGTTTATTACATTACATTAATACAATCGCTAATTTACTTAAAGTTTCTACACAACAATAAAACCAATATAAAACCCTAAATACATTTTTTAAGCTGTTAAGTTAAAATCTTCACTAATATTTAATTTCTTGGTTAATTTCTCATATATGGCTCACATTTATTTTTACATTTCAGCGTTAGTTCCAAATTGAGCCGTGCAGTTTGTTGTAATGGAATCAAACATTCATCTCATATGCGGGTTAGGGAGAGCTATACAAGTATTGAACACTTGCGCGGGTCTTTCTTATACAGCAAATGTGTGCCAGTAATGCAATTGAAAATTAAATATTTCTTAACAATTTACAAAATAAATAAAGTTTCGACTCAAACATTTTTATAAAACCCTCCAAAAGTAGACGAATATCACCTAATGTTTTCCTTGGTTTTTTTACGCTGAATACTTCACGTTATCCAAAAGATAAATAGATGGAATAATTTGACGACTTACTACATTAACTGCATAGTCATTGCTTAAATCGTACAGAAACTTAAGGAGCCGACTCTGTGAATACGTGTGGGCCAGAATCACCTGACTGACTTTATCCCTATAGGCGAACTCAATGAGCACATCTCCATAGGAACAAAGGCTGCGGAACTGGGTGCCCTTACTTACGGCCGCAGTATTTTGTTCCACAATGCAGTGTTTTGAATGCCAAAATGGACAAGAGACCTTGATAACGACGTTCACTTTTGAGTAAAACAAATACCCCGATGCCATGAAACATATGTTGGCATATATTTAATTAGGTTAAAATGACGTATTAAATTAAGTTCAAGTGTATTAAATTAGATAGAAATATATCAATTATATTGACATGAACTCGGTTAGATTGGCAAGGGTATAATAAGTTCAAATGTATAAATTACGTTTAAATGCATTAGATTAGGTTAATGTATTCAATTAGGTTGAAAGGCATTGAATAATATTAAAATTCTTCAGCTAGGTTGACATATATTTAATTAGATTGACTTATATTTATTAAGGTTGAAAGTTATTAAATTATAATCATATGAATTTCGGTCTTTTATATTAGAAAATTTCTATGGAGAATCTTCACTGTGTAAACCCAGTGACCCAGGTATTTGAGAATAGGCAACGCATGTTTTAACTATTAATATTTTAATGTTAGGATTTACAATATAAAAGTTTTAAAAATGTTTTATAAGTATTTATTATGTTGGTTGAAGACATTGTGTAGTGTATTGTATAGAACTGTAATGTAGTTGGAAATTGTTGTTGTTTCTGGAAAAAGTTTAATATCTTGTTTCATGTTTAATAGAAAGAGTTTATGTATATTAGGCATTTACCATTTCTTCGCCCAAGAGTTAATATAGTCTGTTTTACAAAATGCCTTGATGAATATTCACCACAGAAGTGTGTGTCCTAAAATCGTCGGCAGCATTCTTCTAAAGTATTCCATGATCGGGCACTGATAAAAGTCATAACAGGTATTTTCAACAGTCGGAAACCAGTCTTTACTATGCTAAGGCGTGCTGATCTTGAGTGAACTTTTTCAGAACGGAAGTTAGTATAAGAGGGAGATTTCAAGGGAGTATGGAAAATAAACATTATGAGTAGTACAATATTGTTACATAATATTTT